>WURT03249265.1:27015-46495 GCA_009936505.3 Holothuria glaberrima | reverse complement strand
ATATTTGGCACCAGATTGCACCTAAGGGCACCTAATTTTTCAAAAATTTTCAAAGAGGAGGGGAACACCCCCTCCCCGATGTCAATTTTTTTTAGTTCCTAAATATACGCAAATTTTGAAACACAAATTTTACTTCAAAAGGTAGCATATTTGGCACCAGATTGCACCTAAGGGCACCTAATTTTTCAAAAATTTTCAAAGAGGAGGGGAACACCCCCTCCCCTTAGAGTGTACCCCATCCCCGTAGAGTGTTCCCCCTCCTCTTAGACCCCTTCCCCAGGTCGGCGACCACTGATACCCTTCTTCATTTAGTTCCTAAAAATGCGTAAATTTTGTAACATAAATCTTACTTCAAAAAGGTAGCACATGTGGCAGCAGGACTGCATGTAAGGACACCAAAGTTTTCAAAAATTTTAAAAAGAGGGGGGTATCCCACCATGGACCTCCTAACTGAGACCAACTTTATTTTAGTTCCTAAAAATACGTCAATTTTCTAACACAAATCTTACTTACAAAGGTAGCATATGTGGCACCAGGTCCATCGAAGGACACCTAATTTTTCAAAAAGTTTCAAAGGGGAGCGGAATACCCCCTCCCCTTAGACCCCTCCCCAGGCCGACGATCACACACCACACCGCACGGACCTCCCTTGAGAGAAATCCTGCCTACGTCACTGCTTGTGTACTTCTAGCGCCCCTTCGCCTCCGGTAGACACTGCACTAGCTGTCTTAGAGTCGATAGATTGTCGTAGGCCGAAATTCTTGCTAAATACTGTATGTTGACAATGATGGTGTTGCCCATATTCCCATATACCTTAGGATTTCAAGCAAGTATTTCAGTCTCTACAATCCAAGCATGTTGTCGTGGATACGAGTTTAGCTCGACAGTTGGAAGCTGGAACTAGGTTCGGGCTGTATATTTCTTGCTCCTATACGTTAATCATAGATGCAAAAATGTTCTTTTGTCGCAAAAGAATGGCACCGCCAGCTGGACCTTAAATAGGGATCTTGCTGAGTTCCCACACGGGATGATCAAACCAGTGGCGCCGGCACGGGGGGGGGGGATGGGGCGCGTGCCCCCAACCGATTTCGGATAAAAAAGATCCCAAAAGGCGTTTAAACTATAGATGTCTGTAGGGGGTAGGATGAGGTGTGTTTTCGACCGAGTGTTGGATCTATACAAACCTTTTCTATCACAAATGGTTCCCCAACTGAAAGAATTTTCGCAAATCTTTTTCAAACTATCAAAATTATAGCCTTAACTCAATGCTGTGCTTATTATCAATACCTTCCGATAACAACTCCCTTACAAGCAAAGCAGTAAGTGTTCAAAATTTTTGCGAATTCTAAAGTAGAAGACTCACTTTCTGGTGGACAGATAGATTTGATGGGGAATTAACAGTGTTTCGATGCATAGCCTAAATGCAGTCATGGAAATTAGGGGAACAGTAGTAGCCATTTTACCCTTCACATATGTGTAGTACATATATGAATAACACAGATAATCTTTACCTGGTGGACCTTAAATGAAACCTTTATTAAGGAAGATATACTTCATATTTCGCTCGCTTGCTGACATGTGCGCAGGCATATTCGAAGAAAGACGACTAGATATCAGCTGATTGCTAACGTAAAACGCGCACCTCCCGATTTCCAAAGCAAAATGTTGCCAACTCAAGTAGATTTAAGGAGACCTTCTTTGTTTTCTGAGTGGTGGTTCAAAATGTCAAATTAATACATTTTAAATTATTAAAAAGATATAAAGTATAATAAATATTTCTGTGGGATTTTTATGCCCCACAGCTAAAGATACTAAATCGTTTTTCCCATTTATTCTAGTTAATAGTGCAATAGGATGTTATCAAGATAAACTCTCTTTCAGTGGTTTCATTTTCCGAACCCATGGTATCACGCTAAAGGGCCATGTTCATGTGGTATTTAGATAGTTGTTCATAAAGATTTCTATACGTGAATGATGATTATCTGTTTTTACCCTTATGTTACAATGGGATCATTAAGAAATTCAGCGCCTCGGTAGTAGTCATGAAAACTTAAGGAAATTCGGAACCGTTGAGGGAAATTTTTGTTTAAGTTATGGAAACATTATTCTCCTTAGAAAGCCAGTACTATGCGCTGAGGCCTGACATTCGTTCGAAACGAAAGCCTTGTGATACTGTCAGATTTAGTGCATAAAATGCAGAGATGTAGTCAAGTCGCTCTTTTCTCGGCAAGTCAAGTCAACTGCTGCTATTTTAGGGACTCGAGTCATGTCATCGACTCGAGTCTCTGTGTTATTTCAATAGGGGAAAATTCCCCAGAAATTTTCAAGTCACCTAGAGTCAGAGGGTTGTAACTTGTTTTGTAACTTATTTTGCGTAGACAATGTGAAGCATGATCTCGTTTATTGCATATTTGGCACAGTAATTTCCACATTCTTACAGCAAAACCTTGAAATGTCAGTCGACAGTTTATTTGAGTCTACCAGAAGCAAGCCTTACCATTCTCCGCGATGTGTTCCAATCATAGCTGCCTCGAGCTATCGGTAACAGGCACAGATTTTTTTTTTGGTTGAATAAGCTTCAATCAGACGCATTTAGTCTGGTAAGAGGCTTCCATGTATTGTATGTTTGACTATTTTACTTGAATTTAACAACTTTTGTTGTCAGATTGGCAGTTGAGAATTTAGAAAAATCTAAAATGGTTTGACAACTATGATCGAATCCCTTCGGATTACGGCGATGCAGTGCGGTGGTCAGTACCATGCATGTGTGTGGTTTGCCATTGAGTTAATACGGATTTCGAGCTGCACTTGTAAGTGTAGGGCGAAGGGTTTTTCTCGAACTTTTTAACTGTTTAAAAATCCTACGTATCAAGTAAGAAGATTGCTGTATGATGATTTTAGATATAATGTACATATTTCTGGACCTTAATGGCAAGTTTAATCGTTGCATTTTTTGAAAATTAGAGATAGTTTTGACTTTACGGTGAATACTGTAGGTGTGTGCGTACAAACTACACAAACAGTTGTTGTACAACAGGCGGCCAAGTGCATCTTTGACATCACAGTTCCGTTGCATTGTGGGTGATAACACAATATTAGGACTGCCTACTGAGTAGCGTTAAGTGAGTTTCAGAAATATTCTTGAAAAAGTCGTGTTTAATTAGATATTGAGTTATATTAGTTTTCCATGGTGTAACAATGCTTGGAAAAATGTGTTCTGAATATCATTGTACCTGCTTAGAAAGCTGTACAAGTGTTTCTCTTTAATGCAAAATTTCGGAGTGTTTCTCGCGCACTCTTCACGGTCTGCACTCCACTCATGACCATGAGAGTAACGATAAAGGAAATTATTCTGATCTCAATAGTTTTCTCAAAAGGTACATCTCCAATCTCTGTGGATGCCTCTCATCAATATGGGATCTTTGACTAATCTAGTTTGTCACATGATGTGAAAGATTGGAAGAACGTATTTTGCCATTTTACATTTTTTAAACATGTTTACCGCGCGCTTCGCGCCCCCCTTATTTATGGTGAATGTCAATGCATTTACGACAGAAAAGCGTTCTGAAATGCACTTGTTAGTCCTTCACCCCTTCACCCCTTTTGCTACATCTATCAGCTCACCTTTCGCTCACTTCCCGTTGCTGGAATATGTTCGTCTGAGTTCTGTTTCACAATTAATAAAATAAGATCGTTCTGAAAGTACTTCATAGTGTCATTTGGATTTCACCTACTAAGCAACAATTTGGTGCCCCCTTTTTGTGCATGTAGCTTTCAAAGCTTTCAGAAGTCCCTATACCGGTCTCTGCCACCCTTGGATACTTATTTATAATGCACAATAAAGCGAAGTAAAATTCAAAAATGTTTCTGCGGACTTCACGCAGGACTCCTCGCAGGTATTTATTGCTTGAAAATTGCCCCGGATAGAAGGCAGTAAAGTAGCCAGGGGTGAAGGCTTGAGAAGGTTTGTTGACAACATACCCTTCTCTTAGACAACATACTCTTCTGTTTCACCTAACCAAAAATTAGAATTCACTGTAAATGGACATTATTTTTCATATATATATATATACGATCAGTACCAAAATTTCGGCCAAAATAGCACCTTTTTTCATCTAAGCCACCTTGAATTAACAAAAAATTCTCAAAGAGGGGACACCCCTTAACCCCCCAAGGACGACTTTAAAATCGCAGGAAAGTATAGGCTAAACAGGGATAATTTTCGCAGACTTGGGGACTGACTGACTGAGATCGCATTACGACGTCATCTGTGATGCCACCCATTCACCAACTCCTGGCAGCGCCACTGGATCGAACAAACAGGTAGTCCGGGCCCCGGGCCTGGGGGCACATATTTAGTCACTTGCGCCCCCTCTGCAAACAACCTTTGTTCCATCACTGTTCACGTATAGACTTATTCCTGGGTTTAAGTTGAATATGCAATATTTATGTTCTAACATATAACGAAAGATACCTGAAGTGAAATAAGTGGATATTTGGGAGATTTAGCTGTTCTTTAAAAAATTAATTTACGGCGAGTGCTTATGGCCTTTAACTTGAAAGTTACTTTATAAGCTTATTGAGTTAAGCTAATTATTAAAGGTAGTCAATGGAATTTTCATCTTTAGCCAGTGTATATGCTGGTGTATCCAAGTGGTGTATCTTGTAGGAGGAAGGTGGTTTATTCGTCAGGCAGAAAAACCCACGTGGTAACGCGTCCATTTCGGAGGTCTGAGGACCTCCTAGGAAAATTTGAGGGAAAAGAAACCTTAAATGCGAATTTCCAGGTTTTGGGGCCTTGATATCATGGAGCATTTTAATATTTTTCTCAAGCAGGCCAACTTTCATTTACGATTTGGAAATCTCAGCTACGAGCTCTACAAATAAAGAATACCACGTGGAAAAAGTTGAACAAAATCCATCGTGGGCTTGACGGAGTTCTCTTCCTCTCAGTATATTCATACTTACTTAGTACGTAGAAAAGAATCAATACAATTCGACATATTCCCAAAAAGAATAACCCTCCCGATTACATCCCAAAACTGAAATGCTTAACTTTCATCATATAATACTTAGAAAGTCTTTAAAGGTCCACGTATTTCTTTGTGCTTGGAATATTAGATTTCTAGTGTTGTTGAACGTGTGGCGTTAAAGTGTGCCTAAAGTAAAAATTTTTAGAAATTTTTGTCACAAAGCTGGAAAAATGAATTCGAATGGTGTAACTCCCATCATCACAGGACATTCCTGGGCTGAGTTATAAAATGTTGAAGCTTATTCACTCAAAAATTTAAAATGGTAGATTGCGCAATAATTGGTGATGTCATTCTTGTACTACTCAAATTACTTTCTTTGTTTTTCTTTTTTTCAAAAGTCATTGCACCTTGTCCCAAAATGTGATCACTGTCTTACTGTTATGGGTAACTTGTCTATACAAGCCCTCTCCATACAACATGCTATGTAAGAAAACAGTCAACTTTTAAAGGTTATATAAACATGTTAATTAAAAAGGGAACAAAAGCATGTAATGTTATTTGTACAAGAAGGACATAACATATTATTCCGCAATCAACTCTTTCAAATTAAGTGAAAATCTTTCAACTTGACATGAATCTTCTTTTAGCCCAAATTTAGCAATGAACTGACCACAGCTTATCTCTTGCATCAATAAAAGGTAATGAATCTCAACTCTGTTAGTCCAATATGCATTCAGGTGAGTAATGACTTGGTGCTTGCCATCTAGCTGTAAACTGAAACTTTTGTCATCCTTGGCATAAACCATTGTTGTAATTACCCATGCATGTCAAGCAGCGTAAGTGCTGCTTGCACCTCATGGGGAGTTTGCTTGACTGGCAAGAACAAGAGAAGTGTGGAAACCACAAAAAGAGCGCAGTCAAGCAGACTTATCACCTTTTCCTGTGTTGTGCCCACCAGTTCGGGATTTTAGCTGTATGGGAGGATTCACAGCATGAACATTTTTATATTTCAGTAAAGGAATAAGCTATTATGAAGATGGGAGTTGGATGAAAAGGATTTATTTTCCAACTTCTAAAATATATATTCTTGTAATTTTAGACTTTAAGTACACTTTAAGCCAGAATAACTATTCCAAAACCAATGGATGCTAACTCACCTGTGTTTATAGTTACTTCAAATATGCAAGATGCACTGTTACTTGCAGCGTCTGTGAAAGTGTAGTTCACCATTGTCATCCCAGGGGGGAAAGAGGATCCAGGGGAATGACTTTCAAAAGCGGAGACTTCTCCTCCTGAATCAGTCGCGGTTGGAGGTGTCCACATGATAACTGGATCTGGATCACCAAGTTCAATTTGTCGAACAATGTCGCTAGGACAACCGTCTATATCAGGTGGTACCGTATCAACTGAAACATACAAATGTCAAATGAAAGCAATTTTATGAATGCACAATAATTGAATTCTGAAGTAAATTAAATACCACAGTTCTACTTGTATCCCCTTTAAGGAGAGCTACTGCAGCAATTAACGCATGAATGTACACATACATACGCTAATCCTTCAGAAGCCATGAAGAACATTCCTACTATCACTGATCTTTTCATAACCTAGTAAACTAGATCTCTTCCAACATTGTTTAGAAGCGGAAGATGTACAATGCATTCTCAGTCTTGCTTGTGTCATCTCAATGTCAGCGGTCTCATCATATCCTACCCACACCGTTTACGTGGGAAAGATAAAACCCAACCCTAGAGGCAGTAGCGTAGCTGGGGGGCAAGGGGGGCAAGTTGCCCCGGGCGCCACCTGGGGGGGGGTGCCAAATCAAGATCACTGAAAAAAATTATGGACCTACCATTTGCTTTGAGCATGATACTGATATAGCAGTTTCATCTTTTAATAAATAATTTAGTAATATTGACACAATTAAATGTCAATCTAAACAAAAGACGGGGCAAATGAACGAAAATGGCGATTTTACCACAAATTTCACATGAACCTATATTTTATGGCTGGATACATGCAGCTTAAAACACTCGGGAAGTGTTGTTTCCGGCCATCTGAGGAGTTTGTAAAGCCAAAAATTTTCTTCTACTCTCCGCGCCAACCGATGGTGGCGCTCCGCTTAGATAGTCCTGCCGCGCATGACAAACCCTGCCCCCAGGAAGATGAGGGTAAGGGCGCCAATTTCGTTTCTTGCCCCGGCCGCCATAAAACTTAGCTACGCCCTTGCCCAGAGAACCAGATCTACAAAAGTTTAGCAAGATTTAAAAATCGCGTCAACTGCTTAATAGACCTTATCTTGTAGCCGGAAAGGTTGGGGGTTCGAATCCCGGCCGGGTTATACCAAAGATTTTAAAAATGGAACCTTCTGCCATTGTGCTTGGTGCTCAGCATAAGCAATGGAGGAGGGAAAACAAGCCGGTGAGCCACAACTGGAAAAAGCCGTGGCCCGCCCGATTTTAACCAATTGGTTAGAAACTGAGCCGTAAAATCTCATCTAACTAACAAATTAATAGACCGGACTGAAGCTATTGCCATATCTTATATATGTAATCTCTTCGGACTTCAGTCCTTAGTGCCAGTCCCTACTGCCATTGGACAGTCGGTCTCGTCGCGACCATACAATGGCATATCAAACATGTGCGATATTAGAAGTGGGTTGGACAGGTTGGGGTGAGAGGCGAGGTGGGTGTGATCGCTGTCAAGACCGATCAGTGCGGCTTTCACTGATCCAGCTGAGACATGCTCTTTATATATTAGCTAAGAAAGAAGCAATTGCAAAATCAAGCGACGGATGAAGAAAGTCAATACG
The DNA here is from genome assembly GCA_009936505.3 of Holothuria glaberrima. Lineage (NCBI taxonomy): Eukaryota > Metazoa > Echinodermata > Holothuroidea > Aspidochirotida > Holothuriidae > Holothuria > Holothuria glaberrima. The sequence continues at coordinate 38,710 of WURT03249265.1, read as the reverse complement.
ATGGCTCCATGCATAATGGACGAACAGTAGATAAACTTATATCCACACAGGCAGTGTACTGCGTGGCCATGCAACCCAACTGGGACCCGACACAGCCGGTCACGACTGCACACAACTCTTCCCCGAGGCGACGAGCAGTAAGTATGGGTACCACGTTTCAAGAGGCTTTAATTGCTATTCATCCGTCATACCCCACTAAAACTATACGGCAAAAATCATTTCAAAGTTAACTTACTGTACATATATAACTCTTATTTCTAGAGTCCAAATTTTGAAATAATTTCAGTTTCGCCATGGACCTCTAATAGCAATATGTGCTGAGCCATTACTATTGAATTTCACAAAATATGAAATGATGTCAAATCTCTTTAACAGAGTAACGGGAGCCGATTTCCGCTCTCGTAAAATGCAATATTGCCAAAGCTTCTGGGGGCTTTTCCCCCTTGACCAAACCGGGGCCACGCCCCTTGACTCCATCAGGAGCCCTAAAACATGCCCCTGGATCCCTCGCGTGCAGACTTGCTCTTCGCGCCCGTGGTACAGTGCACTTGAGATGTCCCCGTCGTGGCCGCCCCAATGAAATTTCTTGATCCGTGCCTGATTACGCCTAATATTTGAGCTGTTAGTGAAGAATTTACCTGAGCGTGCAAGAGAGCAAGGACAGGTTAACTGGGGTGGGACCGGCGCCAACAATAACATGACACGCCGAAGATACCCTCCACTTCTATTTCTTGTTTATCATTGATTTTGCTGCTTTTTGTATAATGCTCTTCATCTTTATTCGCTGTATGTATTGAATCTTACACCTCCAAGGAGGTGTTAAAATGTAATTATCTGTGCCGTCGGAAGGTATTTTCGATTGGGGAGGGGCTGACTTGTGCATGTTGAAAAGATGGAGTGTAGGTAAGCTACTCGCCACCATGGGTTGGCCGTAGCGTATGGAGGAAATTTTTGAAAAAGTGACTCCCAGATTGTAGGAAATAAACCCAAAATTAAAATGTTGGTATATTTTTGGTTGACGATTTTATCAATTTTCTAAATTGACTTCTCAAGTTGGGTTGATAACTTGAACCCATTTCCCCACCTTATAAGATTATCCCTTTGGGTAAGGAAGCAATGCGATTTAATTACAGCTTAGACTATCTACTAAATATAGGAGACGAAATATCTACTACATTTTTCCGGGGCCTTTTGTAAACGAAATCACCTATTGATTGTAATTTCGAACAATAGGTGTCCCCAGCGTAATCGGATATGTATCTTAGATGACATAGGAATTAGTTATAGACTGTGAAACCATATGAATAATCAGCGGCGTAACGATGAGCTTGGGGCAATGGCTCCTGGACCCAAAGGGCCCCTATCAGGAGGTCCAGTGGCGCCACCCAGGATTGGCGATTTGGGGGCACTATAGGAGATGGTGCTTTAAGTCCACCCTAGATACATCTGGCCAGAAGGTTGGTAACAATTGTGTATTTTTGAGAAATTTTTGTAAATTTAAGATGGCTTCGATGCAAAATGGTGCTATCTTTGAAAAATTTCCAAACTGACCATATATTAGAAAACTTTCACGATTAGGTGAATTCTTATACTTTTGGTTGACTGTAAGGGAAAGCTGTGGTGACTAAGTGGAGGGGTAACAATTCCTTTCCTTGAAAAATTCTTGTTTAGTGAGGTAAGGAGGATTAGATGCAAAATACAGGTATCTTAGCAAATCTTGCATTTAATTACATGCATAGAAATAATCTTTATTTAGTGATATTTTGTCTGGGGTATGGCACTCATTTTAAAAATGTGTAACGACAACTGCATACTACGAATGTTAGCGAATAAGCTACTCGTGTCATTATATTGCTCTAAGATTCTCTACTGATACGGGGTCCCTGAAGAGGTCGGAGTTGTACATTTCTCCGTTAAGAGATTTGGTTACAATAATGTATTATTGTACCTTGATAACTGAGCGAGAAGCTCGTCGAAATTTTGCATTGAAAATTGTCTCCATAACAAAATTTGCCTGGAGACTTTGCACTGACACACTTTTAATAAAATGCATCATCTAATTGAAGGCGAGTCTTCCCCCTGAATTCCACTACTTTGCATTCTTGCAATGCCCTGCTCCTCCATAATGACTCCAATGCACAAGAACAATCGGCTTAATTGTAGAACCCTCACCTTTGAATAATGCAAATATGTTTGAGACGGTATTGGTAGTAAACACAGCCGGGTGGCGGGGCTGCACGCGCACGGAGCGCGCGAAAATTGTATTACTTTGGATACTGATATGTCCAATGTTTTCAATGCTCATTTCCATTCCTGAAGCAAGGAATGTTGCAGGTGCAATCCCAATTACTTTGACCTTGAATTTACTTAGCCTAATTTTTTTTTCTGTGCATCAGTGTAGCGGGCCGACTTTTGGTCGGAACCCGGGCTCAGCACGGTCCGAGCCCGCCACTGTAAATAATCAGTAACATAAGATAAAGCACCGAAAAATTCTGCAACTTCGTCATGCATTGACCGTTTAGTTTCCAAAAAATGACGCAGAAAGCCAAATTTAGTACGTCGCACGACACTGAGTCGCTATTTTCAAACACTTTCATAAACGATTTTTCCTTATTGACTGAATAACGGAAATGATACGTCATTTGTTTTAATATAATACGGATAGACTGAATGATAGGTGATTTAACTTTCAGATTGCTATTCATTATCTTTCACTTTTTGAACGTTTTTATTGCATAAAACACTATTCATGGCACAATTATTGGGGGCTGCAGCCCCCAGCCCCCCGGTTCCAACGGCCCTGTAATTTTAACTGAAACTAAACTGGACTGACACCCCTGTACAATTGTCTTCCTCACGATGTCTCCAAAAAGTCAAAACAAGTTTAATCTGAATCATACTTAAGTGCTGTACGAGGTAGTATCCAATTTGCTTTAACTAGATTTGATGAACTTTATACTCTCTGTGAATGAATTAGAGGGTGGTATGCACGTTAAAGTGTAATATTAGGCTATAAGCATTTTTAGTCAACTTTCTACTTTTCTCATACTTAAGAAAGTCCCACATAAAAATAACTAAAAAATTCCACTTAAATGTAACAAAATCTACATCACTTTGTAATTTTCGCTTGAGATAATGGGCATCTTCTTAAACAAAATGTCTTTATTTTCTGTGTTTTTTAATATTATTTTGTCACTGCTTACCTTACTACAGAAGTCAATTAAAAATGGGTCAAATCGCTTAAATTGCTTTTAAAGTCCTATACAATTACTGTAAGGTAATTCACAGCAGCTGAAATTCAATTATTCTGGCTGATATTTAATTAACAAAAGATCTATTTCCCAAAATATCAATAATAATTTGGGGGGAATGAATAATGGAGTTCCGTAACGTGAAGGTTAAAATGTTCACCTTATTACTGTAAAGCAAAGCAATTTTCACGTATTAGAAACAACTGTGCAAATCGTCAATTTGTAGGAAATTGTTGCATTGACGAGATCCAACATATCATCAAAACGACATTTTTCTGAATTTTGTCGCTTTGACGAGATAGTAACAACTGGTCAACTTGTCAATTCGCAGAAAAGTGTTGCATTGACAAGATCCAACATCTCGACAAAACGATATTTTTTTTTAATTTTGTCGTTTTGACGAGATAGTAACAATTATGCAACACGTCAATTCATGCAGATGATTGTTGCATTGACGAGATGGCAACATCTCGTCAAAACGACATTTTTCTGAATTTTGTCGTTTTGACGAGATAGTAACAACTGTGCTACTCGTCAATTTGCAGAAAATTGTTGCATTGACGAGATCCAGCCTCTCAACAAAATGTCAATTTTCTGAATTTCGTCACGTTGCCATGTCGTCATCTCGTCAAGTTGCAGATTTTTGTCGTTTTGTCAAGTCGGCAACTCGTCAATGCCATGTCCCTTCTACGCTTCCGTAAGTAGCTGTATAGTAAGAGGTCGTTTATAATTATGAATTTGAGGTCTGTGGTAAACAGCTACAGAGATCCAGCTAATCCGGATATCATTTTAAAGAGAATAATGGGAGCAGTTGTGTGTAGCCGTTGACTGTAATTCCCACTAGTAGCGTAAAAAATGTATCAGTTTTCAAGCTACTAAGCTTGTCAAAGATGTGGACACCTGGCTGGTAATGCTGAATCATTCATAAATATGCAGTATAAAAAGGTATTTTCTGTGTAATATGCTTACAGTTCTACATTGATGTTTATGTTATGGAGTTTATCTCTTTCAGGAATCATCTCAGGTTGTAGTGTTGTAGATCAAAGATAAACTTGTGTTTAATTGTCGTGGAGTATTTACTCTACAGAGGGATGTTGTTCAGTCACATGTGTTTTCAGTACAATGTTATATATTCATGATTTGATTGCCAAGGATTACCAAAGATTTCTTCGCAACTTAATATCGATGAGATCAGTTTATCATAGAACGTTTAGCCAAGTACAAACTGCCAAGTAACTGTTTTGTTTTATTGTTTATCCAGATTCGGATGAGACTACATCAAATAAACTCTTGCGAACTTAACCAGTTGGTGTTTCTACTGTTTCTGCTCGGTGTTCATCTTGACTCTTTCTTAACAACTGGGGTGTTTATTGGCTCCAGTACGCATTGGATGTAGTTAAATATGTTTTAATTACTACTATGTTTGTCGGGGAAGCAACTTAAAAGGAGGGACTACAACGTGTAAGTTTTAGCTCATGTTCCCCCTTAATTGTGTATAACGCGTGATATGTAGAATCGTTCAGAATTTGTTGGAAACGTAATTTCTAGGAAGAGTGTTATTTGACGTTGACATATTGTTAGAAGCGGCGCCACAGGGCGCAGAGAGGCAACCGCCACCGGTATATTTGCAAGAAAAGGGAAACTTGGAGAAGGAAAAGAAGGAAAAAGAAAAAAAAGGAGAAAATGAAAGAGAGGAAAGGAGGAAGCGAAAGAGGAAGAAGAAGAAAAGAGAAGGGGTAGGGAGGCCTATATCTGATCAATATAATTAATCCAGAGCTTCCAGGAGGCCTTATTCCGGTGTTTGCGGCCTTCAGATACCCTTTTATAATACACAAATGAAGCAAGAAAATTTGTTATAATAGTTCAAGAATGTTTCTGTAGACTCCACGCACGTAATTTTGCGTAAAAATATAATGCAGTAAAGTATCCAAAAGGGGGCTTCAGGAGGTTTGTTGACAACATAACCTTTTCTTCGACAACAAAGACTTCTCTCCTCTTTCACCCAACCAAAAACTAGAATTCACTAAATTATAAACATTTTTCAGCCCTATATAATCGATTCCAAAATTATTCCAAAGATAGCACCATTTTGCATCTAAGCAATCTTAAAGTAACACAAGTTTCTCAAAGGGGAGGCGACATTAGACCCTTCCCCCAGGACTGCCCTCTTTCACCCAACCAGAAATTAGAATTTACTAAGTTATGAACATTTTGCAACCATTTACGATCAGTTCCAAAAAATCACAAAGACAGCACCATTTTCCATGTAAGCAACTTTAAATTAGCTAAAATCTTGAAAAGGAAGGGGGTATACCGTCCCCATAAACCCCTCCCCAGGACTGCCCTCTTTCACCCAACCAAAAGTTAGAACTCAATTATGAACATTTTCCAGGCATATACGAACAGTTCCAAAAAATCACAAAGACATCACCATTTTCCTCCTAAGCAATCTTAAATTACCAAAAAATTCTCAAAGGGAAAGGGGACACATCCTCTCTTTAGACCCCTTCCCCAGGAAAGCGATCACCCCATGCTTTGCTTCCCTATCAAAATGCCCTGGCGCGGCAACTACATTTGGTTGAGAATTATTTCAAACGACTGCTGTAGTTGGATTTTAGAAAACTACGAGAGCAAATTAATTCTTGTATTTTAAAGTTTTGTGTTGATCGTTCATAGTGTTCGTTGTGAAGGTGCGTGATGTTGGTCTGTAACGTGGACATTCAGTCGGTGATACGGGGGCCCACACCCACATGGCTGATGGGTCATTTTGTATTTTAAATGATTCTCTCTTCAGCGAGTTCCCCAAAGGTGCTGTTGTTGGGTTCCCGTACAGAACATAACTTAGTTAAATCAAGATAATTATTTGGTTTACGATCATTTTGTTTCCTTCCAGCGTTGCTCTATACTACGAACTGGTGTTGTGGGAGAGAGGATAACCCAGTGTAGGAGCCTGGAGTGGACCTACGGAGTGATAGTGTAGTTGGAGCGGAGGAATAGAATCAGGTTAAGTTAGTAACGTGTAGAGTGGTAGAGTCAGAGTTCGAGCAGGCTTTTAGAATTTAGGACGGAAGGCACTGTACTTTAAAAATGCTTTTGAGGTTGGCTGGAAGGGGAACTTATGGAAATGAAACTGCTACTGGTTGAGTAATACCCTTTTATATCTTTTTTACTTGTTTTGGTGGTTGTTTGTGGAAACTTGAATATTTTGTTAACATTTTCGAATTCGAAGCAATTGTATTACTGAGTTCAATTGCACTTTTTGATAATGATACAATTCGAAGCAATTGTAGCATTATCAAAATGGGTGCAATTGAACTCAGGGATAGCTAAAATTGAAAGCATTATTGGTAAAGGAATGAAAGCGGTAATTGCTATATTTTGGTATGTTTTGATTGTTTTCCTAAACGTGATTGTTGCAGTGTTTTAGTACGATACCACAAGTGTATTTAAATGTATTAAATTGAAATTTGCTGGCAAGTAGCAGCAAAAAAGTTTTTTGTTTTCATTTTTGGTTTTTATTGGTTGCTCACTCTCCGTTCCGAGACTTTCAGCGGCAGTATTGCCGTAGAAACATCTTTGCGACATATAGATGTACTGATTTCGGGTCTCCATTTGAAACGAGCTGTTTCATTGATGACCTGTTAGTATCACGGAATGCAAGTGCAATTTTAAAAATGTTGTATAATACAAAAGGGTTCATTGCTTTAAATTAATTGAAAGCAATTTTGTTGTGGTATTATTTTTTGCTTCATTTGCTTAAAAATCGCACAGAAGCCTTAAACTGAGTAGGTAAACTAAAATCACTATTGTTGTAACAGTATCGGTAACTTTACTTAAGTCTGCGTTTTGCTCTTTCCATACCAAATTTTCCCATATCCAAATTCATTAATTAGGACCCATCTCTGTATTCATTGGTCAGTTTCCGAGGCCGCACATACCTTTACTCGTGGTCCAGTTTTCTTTTGGACCCGTGCTTTCCGGACCACAATATTGTTTTAGTATGTACCCATATTCATGGCCCGGAGCCCGGGCTCATACTTATGGCTCTGCGTCATACAGCTTGTTAAAATTTCCCCACGTAGCTCAGTAGACAGATCCTCTAGTCATGTCAAGCCATGTTTTTGGATTTAGTGCAGTTCAATACCACTGTACTTTGGTCACGGTTTACTATACCGCAAAGTGCGTATATGTGCCAATGGAGGGGGGGGGGGGTTGGGGACAATGAAACTAGCTTTGTATGCATATACAGGACTTCGATGAACAGGTGTCGTAGTCGAGGAGATTGCTGACTCAGTGGGCAAGTGGTAAAGCTACCGTAAAAAAGGGTGTCATCCTGCTGCAACTCAGTAGGTAGTGATATTTGCCGGTATCCCTTTTACCAATACAGCTGTATTTTTCCGTTCAATTCAATGATATGAAATTTGTCCCAATCTGACTTATTTTGAGCGAGATATGACCGTTGTAAGATCTACCCAAAATGTGCCTCTGAGTCCTGTCCTGTACTCACAAAAAACAAACTAAATGATCAATAACACCTTCCCGAGACAGTACAATGCAGACATTGATTGAGATTCTGCCTTGGCCGCAAACACGCATGTCTTGAGAATGAGGGTGTTGCCAAGGCAACACTGACTAGAAGCAGTGTACCGTGTATTGTACACTATTGTATATACGTTTGTACAGTGTATATAAGGGGACAGTGCAAGATTGCATCCACCATGGGATTGTTGCTATTTGGGTTGGAGACTGATGGCAGCATACCACTTGTAAAGAACAAGATGTGTTTTACGGAGTGGGAATAGGTGGTAGGGTTAGGGAGCTAGAATTTTTTGAAATTTGACACTTTTTGGGGCAAAATTTGCATAATTTCCCCCTTTTCTACAATTTGACTCATAATTCACATATTGGTTCCCCCACCACCTATAACTTTCAGGACATGTTTAGAGAAGTGTAAGGCATATTCTAAAACATTTGAGAGCTTGATTGCCCCTTTTTCCAGTGACCCAGAAATTTTTGAAGCATGGAGCCCTTTTCGATGATTTTTGGGAAAATTTTGAATTTTTTTTAATAAAAACAAACTTTTAATTCAAGTTTGTGAAAAAAATGTATAGAAACCCCCTGAAATTATATTATATGAAAGATCTTTTCAAAGGCATTTTTTCGATGCTAGAGCCAAGTCTCTAGGGTGCAGGGTTGTGAAGTTTGAATTTTCTGAAACTTGTAACTATTCTAGGGTACTTAAGTACCTGATATGGGTAAAGGGGGTGTGGGCTGCAACTGCCTGAGCTCCCATTGCAACAATTGGAAACAATTTGCAATCATAACTTAATGAGGAAATAATTTATTTGGTAAAAGAAACAAAGTTCTAAGAAAAACGTTCTTCACCTGATAAGTCTTTATGATGCTAGAACAGAATATCAACTTCTAGCCATCCCTAGTTAACCACTTTTAATCCACAAACTATCAGGAAACTTCCTGTGCAGCTTTAAAGTGAAAGTGGTTTGTTGTTGTATTACAATAAGACACGATGTAGGGGAGGGTTGGGTAATGGCGAACCGTCTGTTATAAAACGGCAATTAGAGGAAAACAAAACAACAGTTGATTGAATTAGATGTATTAACAGAATGCTTATAAGTTATACTAAGTTTATATCAACAACCACGCATGGAACAACTTTATGTGTGACGTAACAACGAAAAACGTAAAATGGCGTCGTTCGGCATTACCTCGCACCTTAGGGGCAATGCCGAACGGAGGTAATGGTACAGCAAATCTACTTGTTATAAATTAGACTTGTGTGCATATCATTGTTAAACTACTTGTGGGTTAAACTTGTTGGAATCTCACAGAAAACACCACATAATAAGATGTGACCATCTACAATAGTCGCATGTGTCGCCTTTTTAACTAGACTGTTTGTAGGTACAGTTTCCGTGTGCCCAGCTTTCGCATTCCATTCACATCATCCACTCCACTGGAGTTATTTTCTATCACAAAATATGCAGAAATACTCAACATCTTGTTGGTCAAGCATTGTAAGGGGTCGTGGAGCATATGCTTTTGGCATTCAAATTTTTTAATGCTTTTGTCAGTGATTTTTTGCAACTTTTTAAATTTTACAATCTTTACGTTAATTTTTTATAACTTTATTATTCATTGCTTTCAGTTCTTTCTTTTTTATGATCTCTTCTTTAGCCAATAAAGCAACGTTCATTGGTGTGGACGTCAGAATGGTTGAATGGCTTGATTTTCTCTTCCTCGTCTTCTTGGAATGGGGCATTGCGCGGGGGAGGGTTGATACGTCCAGGGCATTGAAAACGCACACATCTTATCTACGGGGTAATACCGAACACCTGTTCGCCACTACCCCTCGCACATATTAATGGTTTTATCACACCCGTTGGTTTTAATACAAGCCAAGGTTCAAATTGCATATTATTTAAGGAAAAACGTCATTGTTGTTAAACAGAAATTACGATAAATATATATATATATATATATGTATTTATATATATTATATATATATGTATAAGAAAGTACACGTATGCTCAATGTAACATAAAAAATAAGAAATAATAAATAAAATATATCTATCTATATATATATATATATTTAGTTATCAGTATATGTACCCTTAATGTTCAGTTCAGAACACCTATACCGAAAAGTCACGGGTGACATTTATCTATAATTTGCCTGTTTTTCGAGATGAAGCAGAGATTTTGTCCGAATTGCGTTTTGGTTATATTCATCAACCAAGTAGCTAGTGTGAAGTAACACCTTTTCACAAAGGCGTGGCTTAAACCCTTTTTCTAGGGTGATTTTTGCTAAATCTCCTATCGAATTGTAACGGCTTACTTGTTTGCTTACTTTAAGTGGTATTCCCACCACAGTACTACAAAAAGGAAAATCAGGAAGTACCTTCAACCTTTCAGTCTTCAATGTATAATTTAATCTTGTGTCCACAATTAAGTGTTGATTTTTGTACTTACCAGGTTCAGTTTGGTCTTCAGTCAAAGCAACAATCCTGGCCAGCATAATAACGATAATCAGCAGAACTGTCCCCATTGCTTCTCAATATTTGTATAAGGTTTCACGTATTGAATTTACCAGTCACCCAAGCACGTCCGTCAAGTAAAGGTGAGAGCAATAAACAAGCCTCCTTGTTGATAACTTCCTTTAAACACGCCGAGCCTTAACCTCGGTCATGTGTAACGGGAACTTTACTTTTGCTCTTTCGTGCATAACGGTCATCGAGGCGTAGCTGTATAACAATTAACATTCATATGTACTGAAAATATCGACATCGTCCTGATTAGTTTATAGCATTCTGCACCACTGTTCAGCCTCTTGTAATGACGTTACTACCTGACGTAGCCCTTGTTATTACGAGAGACCGAACTATCCAATGGGAGAACCGAATTCGGAAAAGGGAATTTCCCTTTACGTAATTAGACGTTTCCATCTTTGACGGTTGTGCATGACTTTGTGGAGTGGAGTGGAGATTTTCGCGGAGAAATGTTCCTTTTTTGAAGACACTTTTGGCACAAATGAATCATCATACTGCTCAACTGATAGAAAAACACGTTTTGAACATTCGCATGTATTAAAAAGAGGTTAAGTTAAGAATAAGGCATAAAATTGTGATTCAGTTAGGCAAGTTGGTGACGACTGCCTGAGAAGTGTCTTACCTTCTTATCTTTATATAGTACAGTGTATTTACTATATAACGCTAGGACTGCCTGTGGCACAAACCAGGCTGACTGCGTCACATTGATTATGCTGCCCCGTGGAAATAGTTAGCCTTTACGGCTACATTGACGGAAAATAACATTTCCCAATAAATTTGTTTTTTTTTTATTTTTTTCACCGGAGATGTAATTATACTAGTGGAATTGAACTAATCGAAAAGATGGAAAAGACCCGATCATTGAGCATCTAAGCTCTTTTATGGGAGTAAGAATATTCCCCCTGATCTGATCAATGGAAAGTTTTGCCCCTTTATTTTTTTTTAAATTACACTTGCTACAGTGAACCTCAAAGGCATATTGAATTTTAACTGTATTAACTTACCTTGTAACTTAATACTGTAATTTTTAGGTTAGTATTGGACTCAAAACAGTACATCACAACAATTCACGTCACAACACTGGTTGACAAAATAAATGTCCGAAATAGGTGTACATAATCGACAACTGCCCTGCGGTGGCGTCACCAAGGGGGGGGGTCAGGGGGCAACTGAGATTTGGGATTTTCAAAAATATAGATCTTCTGTAGTCAGAGTATTCGACTACCAGGTTTCATATAATTTGATTCTTCTTAGGACAAGAAAAGGCAGCAATCTTTATTTTGTTTGAATGACGAAATCACCACACCTCACAAACACAGTCATCATTGACGTGTGTCGGTGGCTGAGCATCGGTCCTGGTCACCCATAACCTCGA
>WURT03249265.1:0-21605 GCA_009936505.3 Holothuria glaberrima | reverse complement strand
ACTGTTAACACTAACGTTGACAGGTTTCTGAGGGTTGGGCTAGCCAATTGCCGATAGCTCCCTGTACACGACCCTTACTATGGCTAATTGAAAACCGGGGTTTTCGGCCAGCATGATGTTGGTCGGATTTGACTTTTTCTTACAGCAAAACTATGACCTATAATCCTAACTCACTGTCATAACTTTTCCTTTCCTTATATCTTATACCAATGAAGGATGTTTTTCATCTTTTTAAATCTCTGAAAAGTTCCAAAAATTTGAAATAAAATCATCAACTTTGCCAAACCGTTTGAATTTACTGTAGCGTTGGAAATATTTGTTGATATCTGAATGCCGTGTGCGTAACGTGACGTCACAAGGAACATTTCATTATTACTGTAGTTCCTATACATAGCGTACACATAGTCATTGTAAATGTAAACATTCTGTCATGACGTAATAACAAAGTCGTTAGCATACTGATGTAAACAAAGTTCCTCAGTCACACAGTAAATTTAACGACGCAAAAAGTTGCTGATTTTCATTTCGAACTTTTTGCCCTTTCCAGAAGATATCAGTGATCAAAAACAAATTAAAGCAATATTACTGTAAGATACTTTATCATCTGGATAAGGAAAGTCATGGAAATAACTTAAGATTTTGCGTGCAAAATTTGCTGCTAGAAGGACTGTGTATAGTGAGCTCTCGGCGAACGGCACAGTTCTTTACTGAGGACTAGGTCTAGCCTAGCCTCCCCACCTAGCGTAGTATGTCAGAACAATTAATTGTAATCAATCACATTACAATTTGCCTTATAGGCATAACCTATACACTTGGGCTGGAATTAGGTTAACCTGTTGGATTATACTAATACATTATAGTAACCTAGACCTATTAAAAGGTTGTTCTTACAATGGCTATAGGCAAGCATGTGATTGTGAAGTGAAGAATTTCGAAGTCCACCGAGGAGCAGGTGGCACAGCATGCATCCACTGCAAGTTGATAAAACAGATACTGAAAAAGAGAATCCTGCAATATAGTATACAAAGGAATGGGATTATTGAAGTAAGTACAAAATTTGATGTGTTTTCCTTAAGAGCGAAGTAATGACAATGATATTTTTCAACTGGAGTAACAAAAGAATACCTTGACAGTTGAAACACACTTTTTTTACTGTAAATGGAACACATTATGAGACAACGAAGTATATGGGCAGAATGGATATTTTCAGGCAACGTTTGGCAAGTTGCTAGCCCTCTAAGTTTGCGTTGCAACTAGACCTGTGCATAATGGGTTACTGCAGAAGATGATGATAATGACGATGACAATTATGAGTGACTCGAGATGTTATCTCGAGCCCGATTTTGAGAAGAGTCACAGTGGCTGTTTATGAAATCGTGTTATTTTGCAACATAATCCAGGGATTCCGCCAGAAACTCAAAAAGGGGAGGGGTGCATTTATTACTGCTAAGCACCAAGTCCAAATTGATGTTGTCCCTGACCAAAGTTACAAGTGGGTTCAGGGGGAAGAAAGCATGCTTCAACCCCCTATAAGGTGCACTTTGAAGGGTTCTAAAGGCCATTTATTTGTGAAAGTTGAAACATTGCTTCAAAAGTATCTTCTTCTTAAGTAAGAAACCAAGATATTGACATTTTTTATTTCTATGGAAATGAAAAGGGGGGATTTTACCCTCCTCCTTCTGGAAAGGGGGGGGGAGAAAAATCCCCACCTTTCCCCCTTGACGAAAACCCTGCAATCAATGAGAACATATATGTTTCTTATACATGATTTGAAGAATGTTTCTTAGTCCACCGAGCCTATAGTTTTGAGTGGAGGCGTATCTTCAGTGGCTGTTTACAACCATGAGTTACTTTGCTACTTTGTCTGTTTACCTTATATATTTATTACACCATTTTGAGGCAGGGTTTGTTTTATTTTTGGCAGGGTATCCTACACTTAATTGTTCCACCAAGGAGGGTGTTATATAGTTGTACCATCATATCAAGGATCACGTTTTGTTGGTGAGTGGAATTCTTACTCCATACTCCATCGGCAGAGAGGCGTTCTGACCAGCTCAAAATTACTTTGCCTTCCTTTGCCTACTGTATGTCTGACTGGCATAAGTCATGTCTGTACAGTAAGCCTATAGACAACAGCTAACCATGGGATAATGTTTAGCATGTTAAGTGTACGTTGAATATAGTGTCAGTTAGTGTCCTATTAACGATAGAAATTACTAAACATAAGATTTGTCATAAGTACAATTTTATTTGAATATACTGTAGTTGTTCCAAACAGACAATGCCTTAAGATACTGGTATGTACACCAGTCTACTGAGTAGGTACAGAGTGCCATCTCAAAACCGCAAAAATGACCCTGAGTAAATAACATCAACCCACGCGAAGTACTTAAGCTGGGTCCATAATACAGACGCCATGAAAAACATGCCATATGCTCTTCGGAGATTCCCCATTGAAAGACATCATGTGTAAACTGTCAAATAACCCATAAACTGGAATAACTATTTCAAAAATCACTAACCAAAGTTATACTGGACCACAACAGACAAGTTGTGCAAGTTGACCACACAAAAGTCGCGCCTTCTTAGTGGAGTATTTATAAAGGTACACTTACTGCAGGTGGACTGGGTATTAATTTGGACTACTGTACGTTGGTACAGTACGAGGCAAGAAGGTTAGATTCCAGAAGGTTAGAGTCCAAATCAAGTTAATAAAAATGTGTAACATAGTCTACACATAATGCTGCATATTTTAATTTTATAAAAGTTTAACACACTACTTGTGTACAAACAAAACAATCAACTAACGAACAATTTAGATTACTGGCAAAAAAAGATACCAAACAACATGTTTCTTATTTAAACGTGGTATTGCTGAAAATGAAAATGAAAGAGAGAAAAAATAGGAAGATGTGGAACAAATTTTAAAGAAGGAAAACACAAACAACCTGGAGAAGAAATGGCTATTGTCTCTGATGATATGGTACGAGCCATGGCAAAAATTGCAAACAAAGCTGCACAGCAATTACATTCTAGGTCGATTCTCGGTCAATATTTTGTTACTTCAAATGGAACTATAGAATGGACAAGATCGTATGGCCAATTGGCATGATACATGGATGACTGCACCCGCCCTCCACGCTGTGCAGTGCTAAGTGTGAAAGAAGTGAACAATGTTTATATCATGTGATCACAGAAAAAGATAGTCCAACTGTTTCCAGATTATCATGTAGAAGGTAAAGTATGAAGACCCAAAAGTGAAATATTTGTCAGCCCCGGACTTGACATAGAACTTTCAATGAACAATTGATGCTTAATGGTCATGTTTGACACTATCAATGTTACAGAGGGCAAGCAGAATGGGCAACAAAGCTTGAAACATGAATTTTGTAAGACAATTATGGTATACATTTCTCAACTGACATTCAGACCTCTTTAGCTGTGTAATTGAAGTAAATACATGTGACACTAAATGTGTACAAACAACTGTACAAAAGTTGTAATACTTTATAACATTAAATGTAAAGAATGACCTGTAGATAATTGTATTCATTGAAATCAGTATTATTTGGAAGAAGAAATTTTCATTTCTATTTCACCAAGTAGAAATGTCTGCTGTTTAATATAAAGGTCATAGTTGTATATTAAAGAAAACATGAAGTAAATCCAAGAATGACTCCAGAGTCCATTCCTGAATCACAGGTCTTTTGTTTAGGTTATATACCGTAGGAACTACAATTTTGAGTTACATAAGTATACAATAATTAAGCTCATGTTTGGTTGAACAGTTTTTAATACAAACTGTACCTGTAAGTATTTTTCTTGCCTCTTTTCGATGGCCATGGTTGTGTAATATTTGCTTTTACAAAGACATACAACTCTTATTTCTCATTCAGATTTTCCAAAGTAATCTTCCTTTGTACACAGTCTTCTGAAAAATTTCGACCTTTGAGCTTTGCCCTTAATCTACAAGTAGTTTGTGATATTCCTCTTTTCACCCAACCACGTAGATTTTTCATTGGAGTGTTGAGCTATCCACTGGAATGTGGGTCTTCTGTATAAAAAAATGTCAGTGTAGCCCCCTTTGGACTTCAATCATATCACAGATAATTGCATAGATAGTTGCATGGCTGTCACCATGATGGTGAGCTAGTGGAGTACAAAGGGGTAATATCAGTATCAATGCATTGACATGTGCTAAAGTAATGTTTCCAGCCAGGATTCCATTGAGATTAATAGGGGTTTAGGTAGTTCAAGCGATTTCTGGACCCCTTTCATTTAAAGTCTTGATGATTTTTTAAGTGTGTACTTGCTCGGGGTATTTCCTGCTCAGATAGTACATATTTACAATATATCCCTGTGTCCCATGTAAGGCTATAAAACTTCCTTTAGAAATGGGGGGGGGGGGTGGGGTTGGAGATAAGTACTTGATTGAACACAGTTCTGACCATTGGTTAAGGAGGTATTTAGTAATGTAGGTTGTATTCCTTTATGCTGTAACATATTGCAACTCCTCACTGGTTCCTTTTATGTTTAGATTGGCACCGATGTCGCACAAGCTGCCAAAAAGAAGGATACAAGTTAGCAACAACCATTTCTTCTTGGACTGGGGCCTGAGAAGAAACGTAACCAAACTGTCTCTTCCAGCAGGATAGGGGACAGTGACTTTAATTGACGCCCTATTTAAGACCCACTATTGTTTTACTGTGGAGTTTCCTATGGCAATGTCACAATATTGGGAATTTCTTGCTTGTGAGGTGTACGTGGTAATTCCAAAGAAAGATGCTAAGCCTCATGTGGGAATACTTGCCTCTACAATCCATAGTTTGGCAATGGAGTAAATCATATATTTACAACATGTGGTAACCATACCAGGAGGAGAGAACTGTTTTAAACTCATGTAAAATGGAATCAAATATTTTTCTTTAAAATAATAATCCAGACCCAAATTTGTGTTTGATATGTTAAAGAGAAACATTGTAGGCATTCTGTGAAATTTTCATTCATTTCCCATGCTCAGTTATCAAAATTTTAGAGACTGAAGCTGACACATTTTCTACCAAAAGTGAACTTGAAGCAAGCAGGTGTGATGTCATGTCTTCAAACAAAAGGGCAATGTTTTGATATTCTTTAAAATTTACTACCAATTTTATACAACAAAACTCTAAAATATTCATACCATAAATGCATCCTGAATTTTTTAAACATATGCTGTAGGGGCAAGATAGCAACCTTATTCAATCCAAGGTCAAAACAAGAGGATGAAAAATAAAGAGATACAAAACATTGGTCCTCATTGTGAAGACATCACACCTGTTTGCTTCAGGCTGACTTCTGGTAGAAAATGTGTTTCCTTCAGTTGCTAATATCGCAAGAACTGAACATGGGATTTGACTGAAATTCCTCCAGAATGCTTAGGTTCAGTTTCTCTGTATAATATCAAAAATATAATTGGGTTTGGACTATTCTTTTAAATGTGACTGTCAAATACAATTGACCACCATCTGGTCTGGTCTAAGACTTATGAATACATTGAACGCGATTACAAACGTTGTCAATATATTGCAAATTCTGCATTTGAAAATTTAAACAGATAAAATTCATTTTCTAAGGAATTTTAATTTTTTTGCATTTTACTTTTTTTTTACTTAAAACTAAAATTTCCTTACAGATAACATGATCGATCATTTTAGTATGATAAATATGACGCGTATTTTATCTCCACTCGAAGGAATGATAAAATGCACAAAAAGGAGCTCAGTCTACAATGCATGGGATTCTAGGGTACGACAGAACACTTTGAAAGAGACAAAATATAACATAAAAGTTTTTCTGAGTGGAATCATATGTTTTTTTAATACATTACATGCATGATTTACGTTTGAAACCCACATGTTGTGCCACAGTTCTTAGAAAGCCAACTTTACGTCATAGAATACATGAGGGATCTTTTTGTCTCACCCTTAAAAGTAGAATGCTCACAATTCGTAAAATATGATACAAAAATGTATACATTGAAAAGTTTTGGACATTGGAAACATTTCACAACTTCGAAAACTTTGGCTGGATCCCGGAGAGCAAAACCAAACCTTCCTGATGAATGAGATTCTGCCCCTCGATCACATCACCCTCTGAGTACCTATGAATGAACCATTCTCGCAACCACACTTTTTCTTAAGTTCCTTCTGCTATATGCCGAGGGTTACAAAAAAATTTGTAAGGCGAAAGTTCCAATACCACACGTGAAATACTATGTCGGGGGTTTTCCTTAACTTTTGTTTTTCACTCGCCAGCCGCACTAGTGATCCAAAATTCTGGGTAGTCCGGAAGCTATTTTCACTAGCCTGCCTATTGTCATATTCAAAAAGCATAATAAAAAATTTGTTTTATTTATTGTTAAACAACAATGAATACAGATGACAGGCAACACGAAGGGTGATGCAAATAGCATTTGAATAAGTAGAATACAGATAACCTAATTCAGGAAGTTCAGAAATGTAGAAAGGGATAAGGTATGTTGAGAACGATGTCATATTTATAGTTCGCCACATCGGTGCTTAAGGCCTGTCAGTATTCTCAATGAGAAAATGAGCAGTAGGCCTAAATAACGATACTAATCGTGACAGCTAGTATATATAATTGAGCTGGAACTGAGATTATTTTTAGTGTTAAGTAGGTTTGACTGTACGTTTTAATAAAACATTTTTAACTGTGGATAGGAGGCAGTAACTCGCCAACCGGACTACCAAGAGGAGTGTTTTCACTCGCCCGCCGATGTTTTCAGTCGCAAATGGCCATCGGGCGAGTTCTTATTTCGAACCCTGTGTGTCAAAATGTGGAAAACTATGGTGGGGTGTGAAGGGTCGTGAAGTTTCTGTGAATTTTTGCATGACAATGTGTGTAATTTACAAACAATTGACACATTTCAAAAGTGTCATGCATTTACCTGCTTTTCCACAGGTTGGACATAAGACAGTGTGAGGAAAACCAAAAAAACAAGTTTTGAAACACGTTTTGACACAGGTTACTAGTGGCAAACTGATGTAAAGCAGGTAAAGTTTGAAAATGTGTGGAGAGTTGTGGTGCTGAGTAAAGTTATTTAAAAGTTCCTTCACGAGCCTTGTTTGTCACACTTTGCGCTGGTTTGCCGTGTGTCAACTTGATACGGCTTTCCCCACCTTGACCAAAATTTAAAGGTGTGACGATCATGCAGGGAAAAGCGTGGTTCTGTGTGTCAGATTGGTTCCAATACCACATTTGACATTACTTATGACAACACCTTTTATTTTATGCATTTTCATATGTCCTGCAACATGTCATTGTGTGTTCACATGTGACATGCCTCAAGGTTATCCTGCCTCCCGAATATTTTCCTGACTTAATCTAGCAATCTTTTCAATCGTCAGACTCTTACATCATTGATTTGCATGGTCAGTATAATCTTAACTAGCCAACGGCCAAAACCCATACCTTTTCCCCTGAAGAGGTTCTGTTACCCCAAAGGAGCTACGTTTCCTGGGGATGCACTAAACTTGAATATTTGGGCATACTTTTTCATGAGGTACTTTCGGCTACGGAAGCCGAAAACTGCATGGTTGGGAGAGTTCTGACATGCCTTATATTGATCGTTGTCCCTACCATATTTTTCGGTAAATACGGGAAGGACAAATCGGGATGAGATTTCCCCTTTCCATTATCCACTGGAAATGTAGCACAGAACCAAAACAAGTGAGGGGGTACTCAAAGAATTGACAATTACACCGTGTACATTTCAAGACAACCCACGAATAAATGGAACTGTCCGAATGGTATGCATAAGGGTACGGATAACGGATTGCGCTGTGTAACTTTGGTTTGTATTTACCATTACCAATTTCCACATTCAAAAGTGGTACAGAGAAACGTACCGAGAGCCGAGTGCTAGTAACGTGAGTGGTGGTGCGACACAGACAGTATAACTAGAGCCGTATATATCTATATGCGGCTCTGAGTATAACGTGAGGAGTCCCAGTAATGAATGACATATAATGCCCGCGGTACAATGAATGCCCGATCTGTGTGAATGAATGCCCATGATGTGTTATTGATTGCCCGACCTGTGAACGATTGGCCGATTTGTGAATCAATGCCCGAACTGTAAATTATTGCTCAATTAGGAAATGTTTATTTTGCGGCAGGTGACAAGGCCTAACACTGTGCAGAAAGGCTTAGAACCCCTTGCGGAGTAAAGCTGGTGAGGTGGTAGAAAAGGTTTTTACCTAACATTACAGAACTCCATTGAAAGCATTTGTTTGGATGGCAATATACTAATGCAAATAACATTGTGCTGATAATAGCTAACCCTCCTCTCATCTGCTACTGATGTTTTCGTTAAGGCATTTTGTGGCCCCTTGCGCCGACAAGTGAAAGAGAAAGGGAAAAATACTAAAATTCATTAGCAATTCTCAAATGTATTTGATTTGAAATTTAGTTCTGGGTTAAGTTATTTGTATTACTGCCGTCTTCCATTTAATTGTAGCCAGAAAAGTGGTTAAAATCCATACTGGGAACCACAAAGTGAGAAGAGGAACCAAAAACAGATCAATAGAAGTATGCATAAGGATTGCTGACAAACTTAATGAGACCATAAGCTACTGATAATAAACTTGGGAGTCCTCTCCACAATAGACTATTAATACCCGCGTCGACAAACCTATCAAAAATGTATCTTTATAGTGGCATCTAATGGAATCTAGAGCGTTTTGAGATAGTTACATTTCGGGCATTATCCCAAACCGTCACTTTGGGTTAGCTGGTGCTTTTTGTTAGGAACCGCCCTCCATAAAAAAAATCCTAAAACTGCCACTGTAAACTGTAGGAATACACTGTAACAAAATGAGATTCCGAATTATTGTATATTGGGTTTATCAACCCTTACCGGAAACGAATCATGTCTTCTACAGTGCCCCATAATATTTTACCGTTACGCCACAGTTATCCGTCAGAGTCTGTCCTTAAAACATGTGCAATGAATTATGCAGCCAAAAATGTTCCTTGTACTTAGAAATGTGTCAGTTTGAAAGTATATGGTAAGTGTGTAGACTACATTATTCCCAACAATCAGTTATGTGGGGAAGCTTTGCCCCAATGTCTTGCCTGTAAAAATTAATAACATATTCATTAAAAATGAAATGTACTTTGCAAAAAAAAAAAACATAGTTTATTCGCTCTGGTTATTAACAAATTCAGATAATTTGAAATGAAAAACCTACATTACCGAATACCAAAAATCAAACTCTGTAATAATATGAAAATAATTCCTTGTACACTTTAGGCAAGTTCTCAAAAATATTTTGAGAAACATTTGTAAGTGTATCAACATTGAATAACAGATATGCAAAAAAGTAATCAGATAAGAAAAAGCCTTTTTTATAAATACTTCTCTTTTCCAACGCTGACACTTTTGTGCCGCTACTCATATAGAAATCAAACAAATTTGGCATACAATCATATATTTAAATGGGAATTTGTTACTTGTTATGAATTTTATGTTACATATAGATTCTGTAGTTACCTATATTTCTGTGATTGAAATATTTTGGTCCATTCTACGTTGCTACAGGTAATTCAGTAAAGTTCCAAATATTTTGGAAATGCTCTTTAAACAAAGAGTTATTGAAGTCTTAAAGTAGTAGTGTCAAAACTTAACTATCCTTAAAAAAGTGCTATCATGCTCATCTTCACAATCTTGAGAACTTTCCCAAAGCCCTGCCAGGGGTAGTTTATGGTGTAAAAAGTATGTAATTGAATTCAAAAGAGAGATGTTGTATATTGCTTAAGTGACAATGTTTATTGCAATGATCACGTAGGTTAACAGTTCAGTGTGTTTGATTTGTAAAAGTCTTGGATGTAGTAGGCAAATATTCTCATGTATTTGGTAATGTAAACCCTCCCTACATTTTAAACATTGCCAGTGTCGAAAACTTTGTGAAGAGGTAAAATTATTTGAAAATGTATTTATTTTATCAAGGGACTTGCCCAATGAGTCTGACATGACGTCCTTAGTAATTGGAACATTTCGTGACGTAATGGATAATTTTTACAAGTGTTTTGCCCAAAATCTTGCAATTAAACAGCTCGTGCATATTCAATTGCTTAACGTACCATACTTATAGCACTAAAATCGAATATAAAAAACTAACAAAATTAACGTTTCTAGGAAAATGGTTACTTTCGTTTCCATTTCATACTGTGCTTAAAAAAAGATAAGAAGAACTACATGGGTTCTTAGGTCTGTTGGAAGCTTGTATGTTGGTCCAATGGCGCTTGATATACTCTTGGTGAAATATTGCCGTCCAATAGCTACAAGTATATCTGTTCGTATTCCTGTCGATGAAAGTTTCAAAGTGAGAATATGAAAACTGCAAAAAAAGTTTCATAAAATTTTTATTTCCTTTAACAGAAAATTTGGGTTCACTTCCTCAACCGTCCTAACATGTGCCAGAAATACATCCTTTTCAATTTTTGTTTGAAATCTAGTATTATTCTTTTCTTGTTTCAGCAGGTTGAACTGTTTCGCAGAATTTTAAAGTTGGTACATAATCATAGACTACCACTATGGTTGCATTTATTTGCGATTTACAGTACGAGTAGGACTACGTCTATTACATGAATGCGAGGAATTTGTTATGCATTGTGAGCAACAGCTTACTTTTAAAATTTGTGAGTACAAGTTGAAAAACCTATTCTCACGATTACCACTACAAGCAAGTGTGTCAAACTGTGAGTATGATTATTCACTCACAAAATCCTGTATTGATCAATGTTTTTTCTTCTTATTGTTACCATGCTTAATGTACATCTGACAATCACTTTACGAGTATGTTTGAAAAATTACATATTTTAGGCTTGTAACTAAAACTTTAGCAAGAGTAATTAATAAGAAAAAGAAGGCTCTCAGGCAATTTGTCTTTAACATAAAATACCTTGTTATTGAAATCCATGTTCGATAATTTTATGGATATTTTCTCGAACGATGGTCTTCGGTCATAATCGTATTCCCAGCAATTAAGGACCAACTGCCAACTATCAAAATAAGAAACCAAGATATCCCGAAAATCTTACTACCTTAAATTGCAAATTGATTAGAAACAATAAGAGTTATTTAAAGGTTTCATAAGTCATAATTCATTTAATTAATTCGTTCGTACAAATATATACTGTGTTAGAACTCCAACAACGGTCAGGACACTAGAAAAACAATTATTTAATGAACTAGCGCACAGATGGAGGCTATAAAACAAAGAATGGAATGATTCTAATGAAGACATAGAGCCTAGAAAACGTTATTAAAATGGCTTGCTTACATTGCACCAGGACAATTGTTCGGTATTTTCAAATGCTCTTTTTCTCTAATTTCCTTTTCAACGGTGTTTCTGTCTTTTCCTACATACGGTTGTGAACCTATATGATGAACAAAAGAAAACTCATAATTCGTTCCAGTTTTTTAAAGTATCAAGACATAAAAATCTGTAATTTTGACTATTTTTATATTAGTAACATCATAATTCAACAGAAACGGGACATCATATTGTTAAGCATTTTCACGCATTGCATAAACTGTTGCATATTATCTTAAATCAAAAACTTACCGAAACTAAAGATTTGCCACAGGAGTATACCAAAAGACCAAACGTCTCCTGGTGTATGAAGTTTCTCAAGGAACAGGTACTCTGGAGGCATCCACTGGTAAGGCACACGCTGTAACATAAATAAAATTACAAAAGTATACTCCAAATGAATGAAACTAGTTAATCTGTGAACTTACTGAAAGGTGCTAACACAGTTGCATACCTCGTTCCATCGTATAGCAGTTATCTCTTTCGCGTTTTCTTCAGACACAAAATTGTAAAGTTTACATTGCCCTTCCACGTCAACGATAACCTTTTCTGCCCGAAGACCAGGATGAATAAACTGCAAAGATTTTAGAGTACAAAAGTCCGTTATTTTTACTGGGACTTTTTTTAATAGTTTAGTCATTCTTAGAAGTTCTTCGATGTCGGTAAACTTCTGAAATGAGTTCAGGCAGGGAAATTTATAACATTAATTCATCGCACAGTAGGCTTAAAAATCCTACACTGTACGTTAAAATATTTTCATAATCAATACAAGCTGTAATCTATCTCCTCATCTCATACTGAAAGTATACATAATTGACTTTTTATCCTTTTCTTAGCTATCAAAAAAGTAATGTTAATAGGAGTGACAAATATGTATTTAAAATACAGACATATCAAGACAATGGATACAAATCCATAAAAACTTGGCTCCTGGAGGGCTACTGGGTACTTACCTTGTGTGCCGTTAAAAAATTCATGCCCCTTGCAATATGTAAGGCAAAGATAGGTAAGCTTTCTACCGATCCTTTCCTAGGTACGGGAAACTGCTTGCCCTTTATATTGATGTACTTGTGAATTTTGTTTTGTCGAAGTTCATCCAAATATTCCATCAGATTTTTTCCTTCTACAAACTCGAATACTAACAAAATGGGCACTGAAAAGTAAATGTATGCAAATTTCTCACTAAAACTAAATATAAGGTGTAAGTCTCAATCAGATGGGCTTCAACACATAATGAATCGTTCATTTTCCATTGCTTCCACTAGCGAAGAAAAACGTGCTCTGCGTTCAGATTTAAAACGCGTACATATTCTTGACCCTTCCGTACATACGGTTTGAACGCTCGTAAAGATATGACCAAAAGGGATTAACCCGGACCCATGATACATACGATGGATATAATAACCAGAAGGCCCAAAGGCCTAGTAATTCCTTAACAAGGGGTGTTTTGTTGCACTGAGGATGGTCCTCAAATTTATACTCCTTTACTATATCATTTGTTTTACGATTTTTCACAATTTGACCTATGCGTACCTCACATGACCTTTGAACCCCAACAAGAATTGAATGACAAAGAAGGGATTCGAACCTAGGTCGTCTGTGGGGAAAACCGAGTCCTAATCAACTATGCCATTAAAAACCTCGTTAAGCGTACAGTATTTCTGAACACCCTATAATCACAGCATTTTTCAAAAGTGTTCGTAATTGGATAATTCAAAGAATTATTACTGTAACAGTCATGCTTGTGTAAAAATAAATCTTGCCGGACACAATTTGACGTTACCGCCCACTGTCTATTTGGTTTACGAGGTCTTCATAGTTTCACCTCAGATAACCTTAAATAACCTCTGAATTCCACTGTAAACAAATGGTTCTTCCTCTCAATATTGTAAACTTATATACCCAGTATGAAAGTCGTCCATCATTGCTGTCTTGAGTTATGGTGTTTTCTATCAATTTTTAAGAATTTCGTATTTTCACCTCCGATGACCTCAGCTAATTTTGGGGCTCTACCGAAACTAATAGAGTTCATTCTCCGAATCTAATGCATCCAAATGCCAAGTATAATAATTCAGGCCTTGAAGGGCAGTTGTTTAACGACGCTAAGCTACCACAAACGTGGGAGAAGCCTGTGTGGCTTACGAATAACAACTTCTCGTCGGGTGGCTACAAACTTAACAATTTAGATCAAATTTGGTCTCTTTTAAATTTGAAAGTCCAGTTCAGATGGGAAAACCGTAGTTTGCTCTTTGATGAAAAACCCACCTTACTTTGACCCGGCCAGGGATCGAACCCCGAGCCCCCCGGTTACCAAACTTCATCGCTTCAAATGCCACCGCCTTTATCCACTCGGCCACAACACCGGTCAAAGTATGAAAAACATCCGTGCTTCCTATAAGAAATATCGTCTTAACAAGATTTTCGGTCTTTGACATCTGTTGACCTCACATGACCTTTGGCCTTAAAAAACAAAGAGATCTGTCTTATACAATCATTATTCTGTATTTCAAGTATGTTAATTATTTATAATTATTATCTTAAGATATCGTGTTTACAAGCCAAGCGTCACAAACGTACATTCACACACACACACGTATACGTATATACACTCCCGTAGTTGCATAGACTCCTTTCGCCTTCAGTAAGGAACCAAGAAGAGTAAAAAGTAGCGTACCATTTTCTCAATGTCTTTCACGATTTACCAAAAAATGCAGTTTGCACGCTACTGAAAAGTATTGACCTAATTTAATATCCCTCAGCAGAGTGTAAAAATGATAGAAATGCATTACCAAGAGCAAAGAAGTAACTTACCATTACTGCAAAATCCAAGCCAACGGACAACATTCTTGTTACATGGGAGTGCCGCAATCTGTTCAAGTTCTTTTGTTTGTATCGTAGACAATCCTACAGGAGGATTAGCTAAATTATGGGGAAAACCGAAAATACCTATCAAAATGTAAGTAACTACATAACTTTGTTATTACATCTACGTGGATTTT
Source organism: Holothuria glaberrima (assembly GCA_009936505.3). Taxonomy (NCBI): domain Eukaryota; kingdom Metazoa; phylum Echinodermata; class Holothuroidea; order Aspidochirotida; family Holothuriidae; genus Holothuria; species Holothuria glaberrima. The sequence continues at coordinate 7,228 of WURT03249265.1, read as the reverse complement.
ACGAAACCCACATTACACAAATGAACTGCCTGCTCTTCAGGAAGATCCGATTGATTCCGCATCCTTAACAACTGACCTAACACTTTACAAAGCCTGAACCGATTTTAATGTTTCGAGGGTCTTTTTAATGTTACTTATGTTGCCGCTACTAAGTAGTGCAACTGAACATGGAAATGTACATGGTCTGTATAACTAAAACATTAGTGTGCAAAATGTTGTAAATAGATTTCTTTTTGTAGGACTTGTAAACGCAAATATGCAGCGCTTAGTCATCAAATTCTGAAAGCATTGCGAGGACAGATAGGCTGGTCTGTTCTTTAATGATTTTTTTCGCAATGTTGTCACTCCTTTAATACTTTACTCAGCATGAAAACATTCAAAGATTGACATCTTGTTGACAAATTGAATGCTCTGCGGTTGCCCTTCTTACTACAGGGTTTGCCCAACCATAGAGATTGTTGTATCACCTTCATGAGCATAAAACATGTTATAAACAGTGTAATACCATGGGTGGCATACACGATAACATTCGTAGCTAGTATTTGCCATTACGTAATTTTGTATAACGAGTGCCATGCCAAAGCCAAAATATCACAAAATAATAATAGTTTCTAAGCATATAATTAATTGAAAGATTTGACAAAAAACCTGTATTTTGCATCTAAGCTACCCTACCTTGACAAGATTGTTTTTTTTTGGGGGGGGGGGGAGTTACCCCTTCACTTAGACAACACACCGTTCCTTTACAGTCAAACATAAGTAAGAATTTGTTTAATTGTAAAAGTTTTGCAGTATATGAACAGTTCGGAACTTTGTCATAGGTATAGAGCATCATTCTGCGTCCAAGCCATCTTAAATAAACAAAAAATTTTCAAAAAGAAGGGATATCCTCTCTCATTAGACCTCTCTCCAGAACATCACCTGCACAAGGTAACAAAGGAAAGATTCGTTCTGGGTTCAAACTACGCTTGATGTGAATATGCACAATTTACACTGTCTCTCTGGGTATACCTGGGTTGGGCTTGAAGCATCATCTTCTATATTGCCCCACATCACCAACCTCTGGCCACGCCACTGTTTGCTTTACCCTTATTTTTGCAAAATTATAACGCTTGACGCTTATTTTATTGATGTACCAGATTTTGACATATTAAGAAAGAAAAAATGATATATCTGAAAAGCCCTCAACATACACTGTGTTGCCTGAGACAAAAAAAAAAAAAAAAAAAAAATCGTGTAAGATATTCCAGTCGTTTGCTACGCAATCATATACTGCACGTAACTAGAAACTATTTCAATTGGAAATGATTGGGTACCTGATAGTTTTTTCACAACCACTACCTCTTCAGTTGAGGTTCGAAGCAGCTTAGCTTTGTGGTACTCAAACCGGCCTCTACTATGCAAAATTGATTGCAGAATCACATTATGGCGTTGAATTTCACGGCTTTCTGCGTTTACCTGCTCCATTCGGTTGTTTTCTTCCAATTCCACGAGGCCTACAAAGATGTAATGAATCGCATACATAATGAGAAGGGTAGGTGGTGCCACTGTTTGACATAACGCTCAGTCGGTGGACTTAGTACAGTTTTTTTAGGAAGGCCTGGAATCATAGGTCGTGACTTTATGCAAAAGATTTCTAAAACTTTGAACTAGCCGGAATTAAATATTCTGTTCTTTGGTTCTTATTACCAACTGAATTTATGGATTATTAACTGCTTCCAACTGTCGTATGATGTAAAACTTATGTATAAGTCGTAAAAGATGTGAAAGATCGAATGGTATTATTAACAGAATGAATGATTTTTGTCCACGCACGTACTTTTATTGTTGTATAAAGCCCTCATTCCTCCGCGTATTAATTACGCCCTTCTACTCTGGGGCAATAACGATGTAACGTCGCTAAGTAATCTATATAATATACACAAACTAGCTGTTAGAAACATATGTCACGCATCGTATAGAGCATGCAGTGTTCCTCTTTTCAGGAACTTAATTATACTTACAATTTACGATCTTTCTAAACAACAACTTGGCATTTTTTATCCCTATCTCCTCTTCCCTCATCTTTTGACAATTTTTATACTAATAGCTTAAATTATCATAGCTATAACACAAGATCAGAACACTTTTTGAATCAATCATATGTCAGAATAAAACTTGCTCATTCTCAGTTCAGAAGTACTGATGACAATTTTGGAATTCTCTTCCTCCAGATATTACACGATAAGAGATGAATATATGCCATGGGTAGGGAGTTAAGAGGCAGTTCAAATATTATTTTTAAAAAAGGCATCAGTTCCGGTCAAATATGTACATTTCAAGCCCGAAATACCCGCCCCATCGCAAAAAAATCATAACTCGACAACGTAAAGTCCGATTTTCTTCATTCATACACCAAAATGTTTATTTTAAGCATCCTTACAATTCTAAACCATGATATGTGAATAGCTGGCAGGCGTAGGGTGAGCTAGAGAGGTTTAGAGATGTAAACAATTGCAATTTTCCCAACATGCGTCCGTCAATTCCGATCTAAAACCTACATTTCTAATCCCAAAATCCCCTCCCAATATCAAAATTAAGACCCACACCAACCCTCCGACTTTTTCATTCCCCAAAACGTCCATTACGATCTACAAAGCCCAGATAGTCCATTTACAGATCCACAACCACTTACGTTTCACTGTGCACTGTGTGTGCACTGTGAATGTTGTGTAGAACAGTGTGAGCAGTATGTGAATGTGTATAATAAAGTAAACAAAGACTAAAATGGGCTATCTTCCTCAATTTAGATCCAATTTCCTCAAATTTGGTATGAAATAGAAGAGAAAACTATGCCAAACATTCTCCTGCACCACAAAGTACAAAATATTAGTGATTTGTATGGGTATTATATGAAAATCCCTTATGACGTCATCTAATTTGCATATTTGCATATATTTTGTAATTAATAAAAAATCAGATGTTCATTCAAATTCACCTTTGACCTTTCCAATGATGTGCATGTTCTTACAGAAAAATATTCTTCTAAATTAACCAAAGATCTCCTGAAAATTTTCCTCCTTTTAAACACTGAAATTTGTTATGGAAAGTGCTTCAACTCAGGCGAAGTATGTAAACACGCCCGGCTTGTAGAAACGCAAGCGACTGTCTGGAGAAATGAAACTCCTTCACATACAAATTGCTATTAAGGAATTACTCAAAGCAGGACATCAACAGAGTCACCAACAGCGTGGCTTACGCTGACTCACCAAACTGAGAATACAACAGCAAGTCTTAGAGTGTCTTTCGCTTTTAGACTTATCTACACCCCGCAAAAAAAGTAAAAACCCATTAACATAATTTTTCCTACAAAAGGTCAATCAATGTGAAGGATTTCCTTGTGAAATCAAGATTTTCCTGTTCTGGGGACAACAAAGACCCACATTCAGAAGATTACTTTCCTTGGTGCTCTGTTAGAAAGGATTACGAATATTTAAACCCATGACAACAACGACGGCCTTCTACAGACGAAGATGCACCATAGTTATGTTCAAGACAGCCGAAACCAGGTCTAGGTTGGTTGGTTATAAGAATCAACGAATATAATATTCAATTCCGGCAAGTTAAAATGTCTAAACATCTTTCCCATGAAAGCAACAACGATGATTTCGGACCTTCCTAATAAATTAGCCAAATTCACCGACTGAGTTCAAAAAAAAAAATAAATAAATAAATAAATAAAAATAAAAAAAAAAACTAGTAGAAAAGACATGTTGCAGTGACACTGGGAAAAGGTATCATACCCTTATGCCATCCTTTTCATTGTAGCAAAATGTAAACGAATTTTGCTTAGGCGAAAAATATATTTTTACATTTGGTTTGAAAACATATGTCACACAAAAGTGTTGTGTGAGTGTCCTGAAGAGACACTACAACTTAACATTATTTCTTATCAACTGCCTGAACTTTACATCCATTATTCGTCATAAGTATTACCATTCTAGTCTTAAAGGCCCTCTCTGACATTTTTAAGTAAGTAAACCGATAAAATCAGTTAATGTACTGAATACCGCCTTGGGGCTAAAGTGGGGGTACCCCCTTCATTGGCTAATCTACTAATTAAAATTAATCAATTTGGAATTTTGTATATTACCTTCATCCGCTTGTCCTTGGTTATCATCAAAGGAATGTATTTCGCTAGTAAGAAGGGAACAAACATTCCAAATGTGAGATTTCGATTGTCAGGTGAAGTATTACCCGATGTACTCTGATAATTTTTATCCAGTAACATGTTCATTAATATTTTTTTCCGTCAATCTATGGTTAATTTATGTGAGGTCATATGCTTCTGCCAAACACAAATTGGAAGAAAAAGCAATGTAGAAAAAGCTGTCATGCTGGAAATATCACGGCGAATGAACGAACAGATTCCATTCCTTTACAAATATCATTAAATGTGTTTTCCTAACAATTAAAACTGCCAAAGGCATGTTTTCTGGTCTAGAAAATACCTTGCAACCCATTTCTTTCTAACTGTAAAGACCATATTTTCATAATCAGTTAGGTGTCAGGAGGTTTGTCCTTTTGGTTGAATCTAGCGTTAACCCGATCTTGAGAAAAATTGGTCATGAGCCCCGCTATGTTGCCTGTCTGGCTACAATTCCATCCCTTCTTTGTGTACATTTTCAATGTGGAATGGCTTTTGGAGCCCCTTCGTAAAATTTATCTGTCTAATGTAATGGTTTATATGTACATTCGGTGGATGCATTGTCACAGCTTCCTAATAGCTACTTCCTAATCAAAGGTTCACCACCCCGTTTCAGAGAAAATCGCAAGTTCTTGAACATATTAAGACTGAAAATATCTAACCACATGCAAAAGTAAAATTTGACTTAAATTCTTACTTTAGGGCAATAATTGTTCCTTTAATATGATTATATCTTTTTCTTTATTATGCTCAGCCTCATATAAAATATATCAGGGTTTCTCGACGTTTTGTAACTCTGGGCAATTTTTGAATGTTTAAACTACCCGCGAACTACATTTTACCATAACCTGCTGAATGAAGTTTCAACTAGATATACAACTTCACAATAAAAGAAAAGTTTGAACACTAAGCAAAATAGTTAATGGAAAAATGACAGAATAGAGGTAGCCACTTTTTACTTATTTTCCAAGTCTAACAACCAGACCATATGGGGACAGGGTTCCAAGTTTCCCGATGTGATGGTTTTCGGCAACCAGGCTATCATGATCTGAACCTCGACACGAGATCTGATGGCCGCCGAAACCATCAAGTCACGGATCGATCATGATGACGGGGACTGAAGTGTGTGGCTACAGGGAACCCCTGGAGGTTCTGTTTAATTGGCGTCAGGTGCTCAGTGATTTGTTCAGCAAGACGTTTGACTCTCCCATACACAGTATATTACAGAATTTACATATGAGGACGTAAACAACATTGGCAGAAGGACAGGTAATGTTTTGGTGAATTCTTAACCGGTTGTTGCTGAGACCTATATATGGAGAGGATTTTGTCATGGCTCACCACTGGGTAAGTATTTACCTTCCAAGCAGGTGTCGAATATTTACTCCTCTTTTGACGTACATAGTCTAACACCTGCGAACAATGACAGAGATCATTCAATTTCGCTATATTCATGAGCCCAATTAGAGTTTTACCTCTCGACTGTTGATTGGTTTCAATATATGAATATTCATACAGCACGACGAAGCATCAGCTGTAACGTTCACTTTCACACAGTAAGTCAATGGGACTTCACTGTGTGAGCTCGAAGCGAGCAAAATCACACACTAAAGCGCCATTGACATTTGTCGAAAGAGTAAGGTAATCAGACTTGCTTTAGTCGTCTTTTCGTTGAATATTTATAAATTTTGTTTGTTGTGATCGTATATATGAATAGTTAATAGCGTGCAGTTTTTACGCAGTTTGACGCAGAATTCTTGCGAAAGTTCGCGGTTGTTGGTATTGCGAGTGCAGTCAGTGTGGGTGCAGGAGCAATACACGTCCGCCGGGCGGGCAAGGTAAGTATAACCTCCCACGGTTGCAGGGAAATGTTCCTGAGGGGTAAGGCACTACGGCTTGAGGTTGGGAGGCACGGACTTAGTGCTTAGATATGTTCTGAATGATGTGATGGGGGGGGGGGTCTAGGAAATTGTCACGTGTTAATGGGTCACAACGGAGGTCGGGTCTCATCATTGCTGTAAATGGCACGTATAATGGAAGTTACAGATGGGTGCAAGGATAGAACCAACGAATTATGTCTGGTGGGTGTTTGGTCAGCTTTGGGGTAAGGGCAGTAGCTCTACCGATTCCTTGTATGAGGTTCAGGGCATTAGAGAACACTCTTCGTGGATACTTAAAATGTTCAAAAAAAGTATCTGCTTGGAAACTTTGGCGAAATCCTGCTCGTCGGAATAAATCCGTCTGGCCGGTAAAAGTTGTGAGTAATGAAACGAATTGGTACAATATCTGGGGTAGTTGAAAGGGTATATGAGGTAGTTGTGAGGATCATCGGGTTTAAAGTGGCGACTAGACTTGATTCTGCGGTAGGAGATGGATTATTCTGTGTCTTGAACACTACTGAAGAATTGGAAATACAGTGAGTAATTTTACAAATCGAACAAAAGGTTTCAGCAAAGCTAATGAACATCTCCATATCGTGGCGTGAAGGATTTACACCCGAAACGTAGACTTTTTAACAAATCTTTAGCACCATCCACTACTTTTACTACTTTTTTGACCTACATACTTTATAAGTGATACGCAGTACTATGACCTTATATATATACATATATATATACATACAAGCACACACACACATATATATGTATATATATATATATATATATATTGAATGAGAATGACCATGTTCGACTTGTGTTAGATTACCTGGGAGGCGAGGCCTTCTTCAGATCTTTGAAAAGAAAAGAAAATCAAATTAATTCTATTTGTCTGTCTTTCTGATAAGAGGTATGCACCTGTTGTACTTTTGTACAGGTTTCAAATCAGTTTTACATCAGGAAGCACTTAAAATGGGCTAAAATTTGTATTAACATTTAAAAATTGATAGTTTCAAGGATGTGGACAACTATTTTAACAAGACATGTTCTATCTTCTTGAATGCAATATTTGATAAGAATTCTACTTTGTTATCTGGAGAAATTTATTTGACATCAGGTACCGTACGCGATTTTGTAATGTGGACACCCCTCTATAGATTATGAC
>WURT03249155.1:0-26038 GCA_009936505.3 Holothuria glaberrima | reverse complement strand
TTGAAAGAAATAGGACATCTTGGCATTATTTGAGTGCTATTCATCGAAACCACAATGCAATTTTTGCATTCTGGTTACCCAACTGATGCCTGTATGTAATGTGAATGCCAATAAATTCCCATTAAATGGCAATTTCTGACCCCATGGCCAAATGTGGCTTGCTGACCCACAGAAAAAGTTGCAAGCCTACTTTTTACAGTATCTTCATAGCAGGTGTCAAATATGTACCCCTCTTTTGATGTACATACTCTAACATCTGCCAACAATGACAGAGATCATCTAATTTCACTATACTCATGAGCCCAATGTGATATTTCCTCTTGAATGTTGATTGGTTTCAACATATGAATATTCATAAAGCACTATCAGCTGTAATGTTCACTTTTACAGTATTTTCAATGGGACTTCACTGTAAGAGCTTTAAGCGGGAGAAATCACACACAAAAACCTCATTGAAGTTGGTTGTCTGTAACAGCATGGTAATCAAACTTGCTTTAATTGATTTTTCGTTGAATATTTATAATTTGTGCTTGTTGTGATTTTATATATGAATAGTTAATAGCGAACAGTTTCTACACAGTTTCACAAAGAATTCTTGCGAACTTTCGTGGACGTTGGTATTACATGGGCAGCCAATATAGGTGCAAGAGTAATACACGTCTGCCAAGCGGGTAAGCCTGCTTAGCACTCTGCAGACACACTGTAACTTGCAGGTAAATACACACTGTGCTGACCTTGGTGTATGGGCTACGTAGAACTGCCCAGTTGGGGCATTATCCTGCCTTCCTTGGCTTAAAAGCCATTAATCATGTAATTGTTTCTTAGGGGCACAAAGACAGCCAGGGTATCACGCTGTGTGAGCTGGTTTGGAACTCTTTCTAGTGGAACAGGGGAAGGATGAAACAGTTCCAAAGGTTTCATCCCTTAAAAGAGATCAGAGTTATCTGAAGCATGAGAAATGAGATTACCTCCACCACAAACATTATCTACTCTACTTCAATTTGTTAACTGAAATTTTTGTAACAACACTCTCTCTTAGTCCATTTGAGTTTAGAGATTACAGAAGACAAGCCGAAAACAAGATTGTGGAGTGGACCAATGGTGCTCTGATACATTCTGTGCTCCCTTTTCTCCATTTGTTTTCTTTTCTATATCACTGATGCGACAGATTTCACTTGCCTTGGAGTTTTTGAAAGAAGAGTAACACACACAATGCTCAGTTAATGAGTGCCAAGGCAGTCAAAAAAGTGTGTGACATCTCAGATTGTCAAGCTCTTTCTCTTCAAAGAGAAATTTGTTTTGAGTGTTAAGGATCCCCTTTCTGCCTGGATGGATCCAGACGACAAATTTTCTGTTTGACTACATCAAGGAGGCTGTCATCAGAAGATGGAATCTCTATCTTCTCTTCTCACACAACAAAAAAAAAAGAACCAGAGAGCCCAAAGGCTTAGTAGTTCCTTCCTGAAACGAAATAAGTTGAGCTATTGCATTTGCTAGCAATTTCCAAGGTCATGCTATTTCACCTCTGGAGACCTCATGTCACCTTTTACCTCTATCAAAAAGAATAGGGTTTCATATCTCCTGAATTATACACATCTACAAGCCAAATATGAAACATATACACGCTTCATACGTTGGGATATTGTGTAAAAGTATTCAGTTTGTGACCTCTGGTGACTCACATGACCTCCAACCTCCACCAAAAACTATTATATTCTTCCTCTTAATATGACAAATTTATTTACTATGGTTGGGCAATATACAATATTTATGGATATATCATTGCCTGGGGCTTGTATTGCAACAACGATGTGAAGAACAAGTTAAGGTGATGTCACGGCACATGAATGCCCTACTGTAACATCAATTATACAAGATACACACACTAAATTAATGTCAGAAATTGCACTGATTTAAACATATAGGGTGCAAATGATACATACTGAAATCCTGTCGAGAATGCTGAAAGGTTAATAACATTTATGATAGTGTCAACTCTATGCTTACATTAGCTGTAACAGAAGTAACAAAGTATCACAAAATACATCTTGCTACAGTGTAGGTGGCATGATGTAGTCACGGTAAAAGGTGGACTACTTTTCCTATACATACTATATGTAAGGCTAGCCAAAAAGATACTATAATACGAATCGTGAGAAAAACATTGTATGGAAAAAACAAAAAACAAGTAAAGTTGTCAAAAATATTGCATCATGCTTTGTAAGAGTCTTTTATACATGCCCCACGCATATTTAAGTAAATGTTTGCCCAAGTTTGATGTTTTTGGGGGGCTCTAAATCTGACAATCGTTGTGATACACCAGGGTTCCCCCTCTCATTATGATAAATCCATATATCCTAACAACATAGAACTGACAATGAAAATGACACACAGTATGTTTATTGAAAAAATTAATGAAACAGAGTGTGAATTACTAGTCTTCTGAAGTCCAAAGAGGGTTGCTTGCTATCAAAGTGGAAAGCACCACAGTAACATTTGAGTAGTGTGCAACACACCAGAGTAAGGCAGTGTTACCTTAGTAAAAATTCTCCCCTACTAACTTTACTTCTATCCCCTCTTCTAGTTCAAAAGAAATAAACTTGTCTAGGACACTTAGCTGTCAAAGCTACAGTAGCCTTAAGTTTATTTAAATTGCTCAAGGACACATCCACACACTACTGTGTAAGCTGTCTGCTATGTAAGGAGTACACACTGACACAGACTGATGCTTGTATGCCAAGGTGTGCCACGAATTGTTAATAGAGGTATGGGGATATTCCAAAATATGTTTGGGATGGCATTACAGCCCCCTTTAAGCCTTAACTGCATTTCTAATGGAGTAAATTTCAATTTTAAATTTTACCAAGGTTTCGCATATCTTCATTTTTCCCTAAAAATGAAGTGAATGTTGACAAGCATACTGTGCTTTTCGGGCTGGCATTATTAAAAAACTTGTTATAATCCTGAAATATCTATCTATTGTGGCAAACCATAGATTTTAATGACACTGCAATATTTTTCAAATTCCTACACACTTTCTACAAAGACAAATTAGCAATGGAAAATTTTACCAAAATGTGAAAAATGGAAAAGAAATACTGCAGACAGTAGGAGGCAGACAAACCTTTGGCACCAGTGAGCAACTAGTCTACCCTGCCCAGAGGCCAATAGGGACCTTCACAGTAGGGTCACCATCACTACAGGCCAGGACAGAAGTATTCTGCACACTGTCTGCCCCAGCATGGATTCAGATTAACAAACCAAGCAAGAAGGAGAAAAGCCGCACTGACAATCAAATTTGACCAAATAACCAAGAATACTTGTCATGGTGCTTGACTTCTGTCTATGAGATGCCTTCAGTAGTTTAGTGACTTTTAAGAGGAACACATTTTCTCCTCAATACCAACACATTCTCATACTTTGGGTTGGGACGCTTATTCAGTATGACTGTAATTCCATTTCTCGACTTCTTTATAATATCTGCATTTTCAAAGGGTTTAGTCTAAAAGGGAGGCCCCTCTAGGTTACTTTTTCTATACTATACTGAAGACTTCTTGCCCAAAAATGGAAGAATAATTGGCTAGGAAGACTCGAGGGACTCATTTACCAATCAAATGACAAAGTGATCAATTGAAACGACCCTGAATCCATCAAAGGGAGTTAAATGGCATTTCAGTAGCGATTTGTATCCAAGTCTGGTCATCTCTCTTCTCAAGAACCACACCAAATAGCAATTCACATTAATCTCAAATTGATGGACTGACTGACAAGAATAATCTCATAATTGAACCTAGGTGTATATTCAGTCTGTCCCTGCAAACTCCTACAATTACACAACCCAAAGAAGATAATTTTTTACTCTCTGCTTCAAGAATTGAAGCTGGATATGAGATTTAAAAAGAACCAAGTCACTAAGATTTTGGCACATAACATAGTCAAGTCATTTTGTTTTATTTTAAAGGGTCCAGTTTTAATTTTTTTTTTGGGGGGGGGGGGGAGAGGGGGGCAGATTGGGATACAACATTTTGTAATTTAGATAGACAATTCATGACAAGTATAGTACACCAAGCCTGATGTGACTAATCACACAAAGGGTTAAAGGGAAAATAAATTCTGTTTTCTCAGTAGGTATTATATGATAAAGCAACAAATTATAAACAAGTAGCAGCAAACAGCTACATTGTATCTTCTTCCATTTTATAAGTATGGATATTCATTGCAATGACAGGGTGTCACCATAAGATGACTTGAAGCAAGTCTGTTATGTCCTATCAGAGCCACATTAAGGCAAATGTGTAATGAATATCTTTGTTTTCTTTGTACTAGTTTTTAATTTTTGGAAATGACATAAGACAATTTTGTGTAACCTTTCTAAAAATTTACAGCCTGGGGAATAAATATTTTAGACAGAAACTTGACGGTATACAGATGGTATCAAAGAAATTATTGAGACAAATTATAAAGAACTACATTGCCAATGCATAATTTGTTGTGGCTTTATGACATCATAACAGACTTGCTACAAGTCATCATTTATCGCAAACAATTAGCCTTGTGGAAATGTCTGGCTATTCAGTAGCTACTCAAACACTCCATTAATTCCTGCACCGACATGTCAAATGTTTGCTATAGCCAGGGTTCAATGTTAGGTAGTTTTATTGGTTACCCATCAAAAGAGCCCCCTTATGAGGCAGTATATCATACTTTTATGGTGCAAAAATCCTAACCTATAAGAACTTAATGGTGAGACTTGCTTGTAGTTTCAACACAATTCCACGCTCACATTTTTTTGGCAAAGCAGCATCAGTAGAGGAAGGGGAAGCAGACAGACAAAAACTTCATCAAAACAAGTAAAAAAAATACAATTACACACATGTATATGCATATTCATAAATTCTACAACAGTTAAATCTTGGTAGACTGTGTAGCTGTTGATCAGTAGCACAATATCACACTTGTAAAACAAACTGTTATAATATGTAGTGACTACTGTTATAAACTGTTTGTTGCTTTGAACAAAGGTCAACAAACTTCTTGTTTATTTAAAGCCAATTTACTTTAGGGTATTTCCCTATGCAAGGCAAGTTGAGACATGATGAAACGAATGCATGTAGAAAAATAGGTTTCACCACAAGTTAGAGGAATATCTTCACACAAAAGAAAACCTGGTTGGAAGAATAAGAACTGTAAGCATGTATGTCCAAAGGTTCTAAGACATACTGTAAGAGGATGTTTAGTATACCAACAACAGTTGAGAGTTGCAGATAGACCTCTGCAATACAGACATCACAGTGTGTGATTCGATGCTTGCAAAGGTTGCAGACCATATGTGCGGAAAAGTCACTTCAAGGCAGAAGAGGTAACAAAGTTTCACAATTCTTGTTTAAATTCTCTGATATTCTCATACATGTACTGTACATCTCCTTTGGGTAAGCGATCCTAATTTTTTTAATGGTTAGGGGAAAAATATGAAATGTCCTACGTAGTTTAACACTGAATCAGTAGTATTCTTTTTGTAATAATGTTAATTCTTCACCCTGGTGTTTTCATACAATCATAACTTCATTATTTGTAGCACAAGGGCAGCAACCAGTCTTTGAAAGTGGGGAGGGGGAGGATATAATTAGTGGCACTACCTAAGCAGAGCACCACTATTGTAAACCTAAGCAGAGCACCACCACTGTAAACATACAAAGAAAATTTTGGCCAAAGATCTCCCCCCCCCCCAATCATCTGAAATGGCCCTTTCCAGGTTTGGAACGTGATACTATGACAACTGACAGTACTTCCTAAAAAAATTAATAGGCCTACTGTAAAAAGTCTAGGAAAAAAAAAGGTGATGACAACTGACAGTACTTCCTGAAAAAATTAATAGGCCTATTGTAAAAAGTCTAGAAAAAAAAAGGTGTTCTGATTTCCAAATCTGCAGGTTTTATTTCCTTGGGAGCATATATTCCCCAATCCCTCCAGGATTGCCGCCCATGATCTGTTCATGCATGGGGCTACTATATATAACACTAATCCTTAACGTTGGGGGAAATCACAATACCGGGGTTTCGTTAAGGGGGAATTGGAACAATAAAATACATAAGCATATATTTCCCCCTTTGGTGTTTGAGACATAATCAACGTTATTTTAATGGCCCACCATCCGTACGTGTTACTATATACATGTCCGTAAATTCGTCGACAATGAAGTAATTGTGTATAGATTGTGTGGTTGATAGGATGTTACCATACGTTTACGTATTCCCATATACAAAGTGTGTGAAAACGTTAAGGGGAAACGATTTTTTCTCCTTTTCTACAATTTCCCCTATTAGGTTTTTTTCACACATTTCCCCCAAAGTGAAAATTAGGCAAATATATATATATATATATATATATATATAACGCTAGATCGACTGGTTAGGTGAAAGGTCAATTCCGCCAGTACAAAAGGCGAAAACAAAACAATACAATACATAAGATTATATTTCCCCCCTTGGTTCTGAGATATACATGCATGTTATTTCAATGGCCCATAAGTCCTTAGTGTTAATGGATACATGTACGTAAGTTGGTGTGCAGTGAAGTAATTCCATACACATTACATGGTAAATCGGACTTGCGTATACAGTTACGCATTCCCATATAAAACAGTGTGTAAAACGTTGGCGAAACGGTTTTTTCGCCTTAAGGTCGAGTTCTCCCAAAGGTCGCGTTTTTTCATACCATATTTCGCCTAAATCCCAATCTATCGATATATATATATATATGTCTAATGTAGTTCCACATGAACTACCAACTATCTCAGTTACTGAACCCCACCCCTACCCTCCCCCTTTCCTGGAATGTTTAAGGAAACTCAATTAAAAAATTGTGAAAAGTTAGTGAACAAGATGTAAAAGGTGCCTTAAATGTAAAATTCCAAATTATGTATCAAAGAATTTAAAATGTGACAATTATTTGTCCAGCTCCTATCATCATACTTTTACTCACAAGACAGAGAGACAAAATACTGAAACTTAATCACTTTGTTTAAAATCAACAAAACTGATCCTTAGTGTGTGAACCAGGGCCTTTCTTAGTTCACCGGCTTCCCAAATGGACATTTCCATCTACTGTGGAATATCACACTTAGACAGGAATTTATCATTAATGATTTTGTAAATGCAATATTCTGTTTTGTGATCCACTTTCAAAATACATGTTACAGTCAAATTTTCGTTTGTTTAGTTAGGATTCTATAGAAGAATAAAAAAAAAAAAAACATGTAATTACTATGACTATAAGGGAACATGAAGGGAAAGTCAAGTTTCAACATGTTTGGTAGTATGCCTTGAGCAGAGTCCTCCCCATTTGATAGGCTGCTATCCCTTTGGACTGCCATTTTTCAGAGAAATGAGCTGAAAGAAAAAAGTTTGTCAGCTCCACAGGAGACATTTTTGATGGGTTCATGGAGTCTTGGATCACAATTGAATTGATTTAAATGACATGATATAAATGTGAAAATGATGAGAAATTATTTCAGATACTATCCATTTGAATATTTTCAATTTTTTATCACTATTACAAAATGCTTTGCACCCCCACCAGATGGCACCCTTCTTACCTTCCCTTTTCACCTTTATACAGAATGCTTGCTTTGAGCCGCTCTTCTTTCATCGCCAGCCAACTGCCAACAGAAACAATATTTTCTGCCTTAGTCTGTTCTTTTTTTTTTTTAGCAACAAAACTGGTTGATAGATTGCACAACATTTTATGCAATTTTTGTGGTACTCAAATTGATACCAGTAATGTAGGCTAGTATTCTGTGGTACCATATTAAACCATCATAATTGCATGTTTTTGAAGAAGTTGAACTGGCTTTATGAAATGCACAGAAAAGTAAAGTCATGCAACCTTAGTAGGACAAGTATGATATCATAAACTACTGTGTATTAATCAATCAGTTCTTTTATATCATATAAATTTAAACACACATTTGAACATTGTTTTTCTCAGCAGAAAAGAGTACTGTAAAGATGGGTGTTGAGCCATTCCATATTTTATTCCACTTTTGCAAGGCATATCTTTAAAATTCTATATTGACAATAGGTATGTTTTAACAGAAATACCATACTTTTAAATTTTATGTATTTTCAAGTGTTTTCCAATGGCTCATATAAGACCACTTAAGCCTAAATGTCTATAACAACTTAAATATTCATTGGGCACTTCAATTTGCCTCAAAAATTTAAGAAATATTGTTTGCTCTTTCAAAACTTAACAAGTGCATTCAAGTGAAATAAAAGTCAAAAAATAAGAGGTAATAAAGTTTTTTAAATTCCCATTATGTCTGGAACTAATATGTAAATCTCCCTCCAGCAAAACACAATATTTACTTCTGATCTGCAAAAGTCACTTTCTCAATGTTTTCCTTGAAAAAGTACTAAACCAGACACTTTAACTTCACTGCTTTGCATAGCACCTCAAGCAAAACCTGAAATATTGTGAGACAAAAATATGCACAATTTATGGTTAGTTTCGTCTCTTAGGGGCACAAACCATAACGAATCAGGAGAGACAGGTGAAAAATGAGAAATAGCAGAATTAATCACATCAATCGGCATACCAAGACATCGTGCTTTCTGACATGATATTAATAGACCCATTAACAAAATTGGAACCATTTAAACTCAGATAGAAAGACTGCTGGAGGTATCAGAAGCTTGGGTCAGCAGCCAACCGCAGAAGCAACAGCAATTCACCCAGTGTCCAGGGTATTTCTATATTACAATCAGCTGGTAGTGATTTGTTTAGCCCATTAAGAAAGTGACTTGTAAAAACATCAATTTGTCCAGTTGTTGTGCCCTAAGGCAAATAACCATCTCTTCATTACAAAATATTGTAATCTGATATGAAGTGAGATCACGCTAGTCAGCAAGTGTAGACTGGCTTTAACAACCAACAAATGACACAGGTAAAGATATGAAGTTTTTAAAAAAGCAAAAAGTAACCAGGATTTCAGACATTCTCAGACTTCTATAAATCTCAAAAACTTTAAATGAAATTTGCATGCAGGTATAAAGTTTAGAAAATAAATTCACTCAATAAAGTAGTTTTTCCTTTCAAAAAGTAACTGCGTTACCACAAATGTGGGATACTATCACCTAAAAGCCTTTGTACAGTGCATGATTTGACATAACATCCACTCTGTGCACAGTTGGTAACAACCTTTTTTCAACAGTTATGGACTTCAAAGGTTTACTTTCACCTACTACGCAGGAATAAGAACTCAACCTCCCCCCCTTCCCCCCTTCCCCCCTCCCCCCCAAAAAATGATTGTCCCATCACAAACTGATTCAAAGAAGTGCTTGAGGAAGGCTATTAACAGAGAAGGGGCCACCGGCTAGTAGCCTGCCTTTTTCCGGGACCACAGATTGGTGGCAAGATGGAACAGGGCATAAGTAGTGACATAGGACAGAGCTTCTTAACCAATATCCTGTGGTCCACTGGTAAGACGAGAGCTCTGTCTAATGGGCTGTGAGATGGTCCGGAAAATTAGAAAACAAATGTTGTTATTTCTGTAATTATTTTGTAATATATAAAGTTTATATCTCATCTGATTGACACAAGTGTTAGCAGGATTAGTAGTGTGCATTTCTTAGCATTGAAATTTGTCCCATATGGTTAGGTTCTAGGGAGGAAGTGAGGGGGTAAATGGAACTTATTTTAATTCGTTTTTCAGTTAATGGTAAAAGGTGGGCTGCTGGTAATTTCAAGAGTCACAGTGGGTTTTGAATTACGAAAGGTTGCGAATGTCTGGTATAGAGGACAGGTAATAGACAGGAAGGCCTAGCAAATAAAATCATATGAATAAATGTATGCTTTTAAAGCTATGCAGTTTTGATAAACATCTTTCAAAAAAAAAAACAATAAATGACCGCTTCCAGTCAAAGTACAAAACAGGCACATTAAAAACACTGTATTAAAAGTCGGAGCCATTATTATATACACCAAATGAAAATTGCACTACAGTACTTACCTTGTCCCTGAATTAGCTCACTTTCCTTAGACCCACTGACATATTTTCAAGTATGCACTTTTTATCTTTATTTACAAATGAGACATTCTCAAAGAAAATTGTTATCACAAGAATAAGCAGTGTAGTTTTAGAATATATTAAAGATTCACTTCTGTTCCTTGGCAGCACATTTTGTGTGTATGTGTATTGGGGGAGGGTGGTAGAAACAGGGAATGAATTAAAAATTGCAGCAGATCTGTAACAAGGGCTATGTTCTGTTTCCTTAATTCAAATAGGCCAATCAATTTTATGAACTGAACAAAAGTTGCATCTTGGTTGCTTCCACAGTCTAGGATCTGAAAATTTCGAAAGACTGATGGAGTGGACACACCATACTTAAAGGATGTGAGACATAAAAATAACATAGTTGGATATCTGACGTAAAAAGCATTAAATATCCAGAAAATAGCTACAATTCCCGTCAAAATCCATCAAATATTGACCATTTAACAGGGTAATTTCTATTTCACACTTGTATCATGAATAAACATCAGCTAAACATAAAAATATGTGACTGCATGAGATGGACATACCATATATGGTTAATGTTAACCTTTGTTTTTTCAACCTTAATTTTAAGGACACTGATAGCATTGTTATCCCCTGAAGGGTTTATTATGAAAGTTAAAATTCTTTTCTTCAGAAACATTGATATCACTCAACAAACTGTAAACTATCTGATCAGCAAATATATAGGGTTACAAAAGAAATCTTAATTGTGCAACACTCCACATCATTAGTTTTGCATAGGCAATGAGTTTCTTCAGAAACCATCAAACTTTGAAGACGTATATTTTATGAACAGTAAAAGATATTGAAACAATTCCAACAGATCTATCACTGAAGGCCTTAATTCTTTAACTGACAAGTGAAACAGCTCTTTTTGGTGGCATGTCACATGACCTTTAAAGACGGCATGACACAGCCAAAATAACTTTTGTGTATTGCAAGATTGGATACAGTATTTATTTGTATAAAAACCATTTCACACACAGTTGAAACCCTTGCAATTCAGCATAAATGGAATTTGAAGAAAATGCACAAAAATCCAATTTCAAAAAATGCTCCAACAGGTCACCTGACTGTTATGACGCAATTAGCAGCACAAACACTGAGCAAAAGACATGTCACGGTATCTAGATGTGGAACTAGTATACGCTGCGGAAAATTTATCTTAGCAACTTCATAAAACAGCACTTACATCACAATACCAGCGCAGCACATACAGCGCAAAGCCCAGGCTGTGTTGGGGGCTTTGAGGCACATCATTGGCAAATATGCATGTATGCATATGTGGGTGCATGCTTAAGCTTCCCTATACATAAGCGTCAGTTCTGTTTTTGTGCACAGTCAGCACATAGTACAAAACAGCTACTGTATGCATATGTATGGACAGTCCATAACAAGCACGCCTACATTAGGACTGTTCAGTGACGGTGTTATTGCGAATGCTATGCATTCACAGCACAACGAAGCATCATCATGCTCTAGTACCATAGCACAGGTGTTTGCAACGATAAACTAGATAACAGTTTCAAGATTAAAGCAGGTTTTAAAAGCAGATAATAAGAACTAATTTTAGTTCCAATACTTTATAGTGAGAAATTTCTGCAGGGCTATTTTTTCACGATTCTGTACCTTGTACACATTTTTGTGGAGTGAAGAATTCGCTGTTGCACCTGTAAAGATCAACCAGCATAGTCTTGTACAGAGTAAAGTTATAATTTTCACAGGTCATAAATTCACCATTAGTGACGAAAAGCAAAAATGACTTGGCCTCTAGAAGCATGAAAATTAAACCCCATCAAAATTTCCCACCACTGTTTCATAAAAAATTCTCACACAGGGTATAATTTTCACGCTTTTCGCGACCAAGTAACCAACCATGTAACCAAATTTAAGACCTCCAAAAATACTTCTGTTTACTGTGTACAAGACTACTGTATGCTGGTTGATGCAACAGTGAATTCACTCTGCAAATATGTTTACAAGGTACACAATCGCAAAAACTTAATCTCACAGAAATTTCCAGCTATACAGTACACAGTAAAATGTACAGGTTCTGTTCTAGGGATTAAGGAAAACTGGTCATAAACCAAATCTGATACATCTTACACCTGGAAAACTTCAGGCTTTAAGTTTTGCTTCAGTTTCGCCTGTTTTTCTATCATAATATATGCTAGATACAAGACAGGGCAGAAAGCGTACATATATTTCTTTTGTTCCTGTATGTTTATAACTCAGGGTCAAACGTAAGCAAATTATAGTTTTTCAAAGTTCTGCAACTACCTATTGCTTGCTAGTGTGTGTGAAAGGCATTCAACTCAAAAAGAGCATCTTTTACAATCAAAAATAACAGTACTGTGAAAACAAAAGGTCATTGCACTTTGAATGAAAACTTATGGTACGCTGCTGGTTACAGACTCGTAATAACCAGTCAGAATTGATAAACGGGTCACAACAGAAACAGGATAATAAGTTCATAAACAGTTATAACCATTCACAACACCATGGTGAACAGTTGTGATGGATTCCCCCTCTTGAGAGAATCCCCAAACTCTCTGATTTGGGAGACTATGAGCACCGATACTAGTACCTCCTATTTACATGCATATATACCATTATTGCCTACAATAATCATCTGGCAAAAACTAATAACACTGTGGGATCCCCTACTGTACCTATACATGGTACCCTAACACCTACTGTAACTCTTCTCCATTTTTGCCTTCACCACATTTGCTTGTCTTTAACTCGTCAGGTAAACTACTTTATTCTCCCAATCAACAACACACACACACAAAAAAAAAAAAAAATGAATTGGGGGCTGTCAATTGCTTATTTTACCTACAATCCCATGCATTCTGTTATAAATTGCCAATTTCACAGAGTCTTTGCAACCCCTTTGTGAAGTTTAACAGGGTAATGTAATGGAATTACATTTAAATTCAGTATTGTAAGCTGTACACATAGATGATGCAAATTGACTGTGATCCAGTGCTGAAATACTATGACTTAATACATCTACAGAGTGTCCCCCAACATTCTTTACACAAGATTTGCGTTTTCGTGAAGAAACTGGAAAGATGCTTGCACAAGTATCCCCCATTTAGGAGAATTTTGTCCCAAAACAGAATCCTACAGTACACACCAAGTGAACAGACACAAAATTTACTGGTAACGACATACTGTTCACACTTGGGTGAGCAAAAGAAATACAATGTTTTCTGTATGAGAAATGGCCAAAGGTACCACTTTCAGGTTATATTATGGAAAAGATGGTCCCATGCCAAAGGATACAGGTTAATGGTTGAAGGACATACTAATAGTAAACATTCTATAAGACTGAAATCCTTTAAAGAAAAGTGATTCTGACAACTACATCCCGTCCATAAGTGGGCGGCTTCAATAAGATTTTGACAAATCAACTCTGTGACAATGCTGCTCTTCTCCAAACATACAGCATGCTTCAATTGTATCTTACCACTATGAAACTACAACTAACAGTGCATATGTCTGATGACACTTATTAAATCCATAAAATGTCTTTGAGTATCCTGTCCTACCATAACTGGAGTTAATATCCATTGTTAGTTTTCCAAACAGCTTATTGTTCAAACTACATTAAAAGTAGTAATACTGAAATCAAATTTGTGAAATGGTCACAGAACCTCAATGACTGTCCACGTGTCATTGGATGACAGACATATGCAAACCACCTGGCAATGAGCCAGACATCTCCCACCTCCCTTGTTCGCAACTCAAAGGATCCATGGTACCCCCATAGGGGTTGAAGGGTCATTAGTGTACTATAAAGTGCACAATTGAAAAGTACAAAGAAAGTGCAAGGTTACAAGAATAAAGCCAAAGACTGAAAAAGTACCAATAAATATAAAAACTTTTATATAAAAGTATCTATATTTAGTTTAACTGAATGAATACCATTTTAAAATAAACCCCCAATAATTGCAGGGGCATTGAGGAAATTATGGAAAGTGTTGCCCTACTCAGAGAAAAGTGTCCTTTCAGATGTAACACGTCACCAAACACTTCATCCTTTTCAAAATTCATTCCTCTCTATCATGGGAAAGTCAAAGAAGCAGAGCAAAAGGCAGACTTGAATATATCAACTAACACATTTGGGGGGACTGGGGGCCAACAGGAAAATTTGACAATTCTTAAAAATTTGCTTTTAGATGGAATTTTTGGAATGTGGATCTTAAGCATACTCCTTTTGAGGACATTTTGTCAATGTTACAATTAGCAGCTCAAGTCTAAATGAAGCCACTGTCCATCCCAAGTACCTCTTGAGTGCTTTTCTTTTATCCATACAAGATTCTCCTTGAATCTGTTCCTAGTAATAACACCTTATGCCACAGCACAGCTGTGAATGTGGACCACTGTAGGATCCCCTGAAAAGAACAGAGAACTCTGGGAAAACTGGAACAGTAAAAGACAGCCCCTGGCTAGGTATGTTAGAAGGACAAGAGTGTGACAAGGGTTTTAGCAGGTGTAAAGCTTACCTGTTAAATGCTAATCCTTATCTCTTTTCTGCCACTTTCAAGTCCCTCTATTGATGGACTATTGATGAAGGTGTTAAATCTGTTCTCAACCTCCCGCAGGTGGCTATACATTAGTCCTCAAGGAAGGGGGCCTTCCACCAAGAAGGGGTGCAAAGAGAGAAGAAAGAATGGCTTGGACGTGTTTTATTTTTAGTAGAAAACAAACTATCCATTCAAAGTACCACGCTCCACAAGAAGGGACCAATGCTTTGAGGTAAACTCCAGTTTGAAAGTCTTTGGTGCTGGGCTTGGATTCCCCTGGAGGTGTTTATCAACACTGTTTGTGCCAGGTTTAGCTTTGAGATTAGGAGGCATAGAGATGTGTTTACAGGCAATGTAGAGTAAGGTGTTAAAGTGCCTTTCTATGATAAGCATCTTTTGGGCCCTAGCCTGACTGGAAGGTCCCTTATCTGAGACTGTTTGCAGTTTTTTGTTCTTTTTCCCAGGGTTTTTTTTTTTGAAGATGACTCACCATCTTGATATCCTTGATTGTGGATGGTGAGTAGTTGCTGGGAAGTAAATGCAAATATAGTGGAATTTTGAGGAAGAGGTAGGCCTATCTATCTGCACAATCTGAACATTGCAGAGGCCTCGGTTCTATATCAAATACCTCAACTTCTTTACAATGTTTTAAGACATCTTTAACAACTGACTAGACTGAGGTAATTTGATCCTTAGTCCTTCTGACATGGCCACATATTTACCACTAGATGTGCCATAAGGAGCTCTGATATAGCACTGAGTGGGATGATAACTATTTCAAGATCCTCTACGACTTGGTCATCTCCGTAACTGAAATTCCAGGCATACAGTTATTTATAGTTAGCCTGGCTCAAAACTTGAAGCCTTTGAAATTAATGAAAACAGGAAATAATTATGACTAATCTGCATGAAACCAAACTATCCACTGGAAGCAACATGTGATCCAATCTAAAAGAAAATGAAATACTGAGAAAAATAAGAAATTCAATTGACCGTGAGATATTTTAGGAACCATGGTAGTTCTTTAAATACACATGTGCATGTCCACTCTTCCAAGAAAGAAAGTCTTCTTATTAAACTCCATTTTCCACTGGTGAAATTATTTCACCCCTGGTTGTTAGACATACCAAAGGCGTAGGAGTACCTGTTGAATAAGGGCACAACTACACAGAAGCACAGTGGGATTTAAATTATCCAGCAGTCATCGCACAATATGAAATCTTAGATGTCATCAAAACAAACTCCAACTAAAAATTGACTGAGCACTTTACAAAACTGAAATACTGATTTAATTTCAAGACAGTGTGTGGTATACTAGACACATGTACTATCCATGCATCAAAAGTTTACATACAAAGTTGACATTAAGTTGAATTTTCATGCCATATTTATATTTTACCACAATTAATAGTGAATTAATAAATACATGAAAAAAACTGTCCTTCAAGTCAAAATAAGAATCACAGAGCTCTACAATTACATGCCAAACAAGCTGAAACATTGCAAGGACAATATCATACGTAGTTTAAAGTCACTCTTATTTCTCATTGTCATTTAAATTCACAATAACTTTTAACTAGTACACAGAGAGTGTTTTCAGTAGCAATCCTGGAATTTCTTTCACCAATTACCTTCTGCACTACTTCAATTTACCTTATGGATTAATTTGCCTGCAGGATCCTCATGACCTTTCCAGAATATAAAGCTGTGTTCTACTTGTCCTCAAAGTTAAGGACACTCAAGATGCATGACTAATAGAAATAACACATGTTCACTTCATTTCAATTACCTGAACAAGAATCCTCAAAGTCGTAACAATTACATGCTTTCTTTTAAAAACTGAAAGAAAACAGTTTTTTTCTTCTTTTTTTTATTTCTATTCTTTTAATCTTAGGGATACTTGACTAGCCTTTCAGAAATCTTTGAAGGGTTTCTTTCAGGTGGGATAAATGATGCATTCAAATCTCCATTAGAAAGGTACAAATTGCGCCTTGTCAAACTTCAACAAAGCAGAACGTTAAACCCACTAACAAGGACATATCCCGGACTTGTAATACGACACTGCATTACACCTTGCTCTTTACATACTGTAGCATCCAGATATCTCTCCATCATCTAGAGTGTGTTCAGTAGAGACGATACTCATTATACTTGGACCAAACGCAAAGGACTCTTCCAGTCAATAGAAAAAAAGGAATATTACTGTACAACATGGGTCATGTTATTACTTCAGGTATGTAATGTAAAATATATCACTTACATTATCAGATTTGTGTGTTCAGTAGTTTGTCTAAAACAGAATGAGTAAACACTATATAGAGCCTCATACGTCATCTCTACATTTCACAAGCAACATCCATTTTTGACTGTCCATTTTTGACACATTTTAAATACAAATTTAAGGTATAATGTCATGGAGAATTTACATTTTCTGTCCTTACATAATTCTTTTGACATCTTAACAAATTTCTGACGATTTCATGACCAAGGCTCTCCAGGGTATGTGACATTTCTTGTCACTGAGGTATTTGGCTACTTTCAGTCTCGATTGTCAAAATCCACCTCAAAACTTCAAGACTTACAGTTTGTTATCTTCTAGAACATTTATTCCCCGCTTTTTGTCAAGGTCTGGTGGAACTACGTGTACATGGACACGTTCAGTCAAACTTCATTTGTACTCATGCTGTGCAAGATTTAAGATTTATAGCAATACTGCGACTTCATGTAATACTTGCATAAACTAGGCCAAGTCTTGCCAGCAGGGTGGTTCATTAGCTAACTTTACACACTACTTTTTTTCAAACTTGGGATTTTTCACATTCTAAATTTCACGAATTATTCAGTTTTCCATGACCATGATTTTTTGTAGCAAAGTGACTAGGGATGGCTTTGCAGTTTGTACGGTAAAGTTTAGTGTTCAGTTCCTATGTACACCTATAGACCTACAGTCTGTTGGCTAGTGCAAGAAACCTAAATGAAACTGAAAATCTCCATCAGCATACCATATTTTGCATATGATGATGGTGGGCACCCTCTATCATGTCCACCTGCTGTGCAAAGAACTTTGCCAGTCAGTACTGACCTGTAAGCCATTAAAGGAATAAATATTAAATATAAAAAGAAGGTAAAGGGGGCATAAACAGACAACTGTCTATAGCCTTCTATCCCACATAGTCTCTGCCCCTTGTCTTTCAATCCTCAATGACCCATCTCACTCCATCTCCCCCCCCCCCCCTTCTTTCATCACTATCAACTTCCATCAGAAACTGTCATGTTCTCCCAACTTAGATACAATTGATCAATACTTGATGGTTCTATATTCAAGGTGTAATGTCAAATCAAGTACTTAGCCTTTAAGACAAATTTTGAAATGAGTAGCATTAGGTTACATATAAAACTTGGTGGGTTTTATTGAATTGTAAGGTGAGCCACTCTCATGAATTTTGACTTTCCAGAGAAACTACTTAGGAATTGCATATGTGTAGTATGCTGATCTTCCAATGAGATCTTTGCAGCAAAAGTTGCTTCCGACAAAAAGTCTGATCTCTGACCTCGGACCTGTAAACATTTAGATCATCTTCCAAGTAAATTTTGATGATATCAAACACCTGTCCCATCTAAAACCAATAGGCTTTTGTTGAAATAAAGGTATGCATAGAGAGATAGGAGACCAAACCAATTTATCAGGTTTAAAGATGAATTATGATCCTGCAATCCTCAAATGTTATCTCATTACCCTTGAGAAGAAACTACGTCAAATCATGCTACTATCTGGTATTTTTGTGACTCTTCCAAAATGTACATGTGCAACTCTAATGTTAAAGTTTTTACATATATATGCTATAAAAGTCTCCACATAGCCTTCTAAGGAGAAAAAAGTTTACAACAGTAGCAGTCCTTTTTCATAAATTTATACGGTATTGATGCAGAGTAAAATCCCTCTATCTCCCCCCCAGCATTTTGAGGAAGTGGTTCAAGACTAGGTTTATACTCTATAACTGTCTGCTCAATGGAATGTTAGCCTGCAGTTTCATGATTGAGGAGTGGTTACTATAATCTTGTGGGCCCTTCATAACAATGGAGGGTCAGTTTCTCAAACCAGAATTAAATGAAATTCAATGAGGGAAGGAGTGGAGACAAGGTACTTACAATCTAACATCATCCTGAAAACACATTCAGACAAATATTGTTCACCTTCACAATCGCAAATTTACAAGGAGGGGGGCATGCAGCCTTTTCACTCCGGCAGAAGATTTGCTATAGCCGTATTAAATGTATGCTATGTTTTACGAAACATCCTGAAGATTTATGGCAAAGGTGCTCAGGTCCCTAACTAAAAGTAGTCATGTATGTTACAACACTGGTAAGGAGTTGAAAAAGACAAGACTTACCTTATAAGGTAAAACCAATGTTTCTAACATTTTAGCATGGCAAGGACACAAAAAATGTGGTGGTGGATATGTGCTCTACACCAGCCATCTCTTCCCTTCCTTCCTCATAATCTCAAACTCTCCCTACCTCCCACCTTCAATCTTGTACACCATTTCTTTTTTTTTTTTTTTCGTATTCATGTTACTGGCCACTGGCAGTTCATACTGTACCTTCATTATCCTAATGGGGTACCACAAACAAGACTAAAACATTGGTTATCTAAAATTAAATTGACTATAAGCATACAGAAAATACACTCTGCTGATACTTATGACAGACATTGGGAGCATAGTGTCAAACCTGAGTTCCAAGTGGTATGTACATACAGGAGATTAAGATGTAGCAGTTAAAATGTATCTGTGAAGTGAATTTTGCTGTGTACTAGCATAGTGAGTATTCTCACCCTAAGTTTCAAAGTGGGGTGGAGGTGGGGAGGGAGAAGGGGAGACTGGTTCAGGAGAGGAGAAGACTTGGGAGCCTAAATCCCCGATACCCTTCTCAAAGCTGTGCCACTGTACACAACTTACCATCAAAGGTTGAATTAGTTTGTGATTTGCCAGATCTAAGAAAGGCCCCATTTAAGCTCTGCCATAACTCATTATGTTGTGTAAATTTTCCACATACTGACACT
Source organism: Holothuria glaberrima (assembly GCA_009936505.3). Classification (NCBI taxonomy): domain Eukaryota; kingdom Metazoa; phylum Echinodermata; class Holothuroidea; order Aspidochirotida; family Holothuriidae; genus Holothuria; species Holothuria glaberrima. The sequence goes on along the minus strand of WURT03249155.1, from coordinate 6,384 downwards.
ATGAGTACTACACTGGGCTTATTCTGTCTCCAGTCTGCCATTAGTAGACTTTGCACTAGTCTGCCCACCTTTCAAATCTGGTACGACTTTTGTAAGGTCTGTCTATACCAAAGTCATGATTGATGGATTAAAATTGACCATAGCTTCTTGCTAATACAGTGGCACCTGTGCATCTAGTGTTCCAGGTCTTTTTCCTTAAAAATCTATAAAAAAAATGTATGACCTTTAGTTTACATCCAGCTGAAAAATTATTGCATTTTTGCTGTTTCTGAGGGAGGTCATGCATCCAAACCAGCAATATCCTTTTCTCAGACAATAACCCAGGTTCTGAATAAATAGACATTGAGGTAGGGGGTACAATACAGTATCACATGCTAGCCATTGTGTTCATCATCTAATGACACTTTAATCGGTTGTAAAAAGGTCAAGGCGTAGCTATTTTACTGCAGGGTTAACTGCAGGCCTAGAGTATTGCTCAATATTCAACAATACACATGTTGCAATCCAGACTGCTGTACTGGCTATAGCTAGGACTAGTTTTAACAACAGGAAGAAATCTGTGCATCATACACAACACAACAAATTGTGTACTGATAGAAGTGGATGCATTTCTTTCATATTGCTGGTAGGACATTTTCTTCTTTTCCTTGCCCTTTTTTTTTCTCTTCCTACCTTACTCAGTCTCTGCTCTTTTCAAGATGCCATTTGCTTGTAGAGCTGTTTCTGAGGTTGTATAAATACTGTAGGCTGAGGCAGGGAGGCTGCAATAATTTTGCAATGCTTAACTTAAAAAGTGGCAATGTAGCAAAAGATAAAGTAATACTGGTCGCACATGTGTATGATCAGTAGCGCAGCTAGAATTTTCTGTGTGGGGAGGGGGAGCTGGAAGGGTGCTGGATCTCCAAATGGGAGGGCTGGTGTATGATCAAGTGATATTTTTCAATGTATCTCCAATTACCAAAAGGGGATGCCAGGGGGCTCTGAGATTTTGCAGGGGGGACTGGAGCTCCCCAAGGTCCCCTCCCCAGTAGCTACGCCATTGTGTATGATTGTATATTAGGCTTGGGCAACTCCTATGCTTTTGGATTCTGGTACCTGTAGCCCTTTTACTCGTGACTCTGAAGAAGTCACGACTTCCACAAAGGCTAAATAACTGACCATGATCTCAATATCTCAGTAACTATAAACTTTCCACTAAGTGCCTACCGACATGTGTTAATACACCAGTAGGCCCACACTACCGACTTTTCAATGACAGAGGATCCTATACAATGTGGGAGAAGCACAGTGGCCAAATGAAAGGGAAACTTGCAATTGAAAAGAGAGAAAGGTCAAAAAGTCCAGTTATAATATAATTCTTCATTAAAAACTACAAAATACCACAGCAGACATGAAATGAAAAATACGATTTTTGTGCATAGTTTCACCAGAAATGACAAACACCCAAGAGTCATGATTCCAAGGAAACTGGAGTCATGAATCTACTCCCATCCAGGAATTGTGATTCATGGAGTTTGGTAACCTGCTCAAGGTAATTGTATATCAATGAGGGTATAGTACATGTACATAGCCTGACACACACACTGTAGGGCTGCACTGGAAGATATTGTTCTTCAATAAATGCTCCCTACTGAAATACAGTAACCCCATAACACCACCTGTTGTAAATATTTTACGAAAATGATCAATGTAGACTGTTTCTGAGCAGGGAGCAGGAAGTTTTCCCTATTCTGAAAGAACCTTCTGCAGACAGCTGATTCGTCAACCAATCAATATACGTGCGTAATTCTACTACACATGCATGCCAATCCACGCAGTTCGTGCATGTATGCTTCATTGTTTTCCTCCAAATGGAACCTTCTGCCGTTGTGCGTGACGCTCTGCATAAGCAACAGAGTAAGAGAAAACAAGCCAGTGAGCCACAACTGGAAAAAAGGCTGTGGCCGGCTCAACTTGAACCAATTGGTAGGAAACTGGGCCGTTAAACCTCATCTAACTAACTAACTAACTAACCTATTCTGAAAGAAGCATACCCCTTCCATCACGACAACCACTGTCCATGTACGGTGTCAAGACTTGAATATCTTCAGTAAAATATGACAATGGAAAAGGCTAGTATGAACTGTAAGTACTAAGTACCTTTGAAAAGGAACACCAGCTTAATCTGCTATGAACTTATGAAGAAAAAGATGGTTGACAGCAAGCAGAAGACTGTTCTTATTTATTAGCACTGGACTAATTTGCATATCACTACATCAGTAAGCCTAATATATGATACTGGGATACATTTACCTTGTCCCCCCTCCCTCCCCATAGTATTAAAGGGTATCTAAAGTCTAGAATAATCAGCTGTATATTTTAGAGGTTGGAAAAAGAAACTCATTCATTCAACTCTCATTGTCATAGCTTACTCCATTGCTGTGATGTAAAATATTGAAGCTTATTCACTTTATTCAAAATAATTGATTGTGCAATAATTTGTGATGTCCTTCTTGTACATTCTCACAATCACATTGTCTGCTTTTGCTTCCTTCTAAAATTAAAATGTTTTTATGAACTTGAAAAGCTTCCTGTTTTCTTGCACAGCATTTTGTACAAAGAGGGCTTGTATAGTCAAGTTACCCTGTCATAGTAAGAAAGTAATCACAATTTGGCACAAAGTAAAGTGGCTTTCAAAAAACGATGAAAAAGAAACACTATAAATTAAGTTGTACAAGAATGACATCACATATTATTGTACAATCTACCTATCAACATTTTATATCTCAGCTCAGAAATATCCTGTAAAGATGGAAGGACCATTTGGATTCATTTTTCAAGCTTGGTAACATATATTTTTGAAATTTCAGACTTCAGAGACACTTTAAGAATTAAAATGGACCAAACTGCATCTTAGGATATTCTCGTCAAGTACAGTGACCTTAACTATTACCAGATGACATCAAGGGGAAATTAAGAAATAAACAATCTTGTATTCAGTATGAACACATGAAAATGTATGTGAGATTTCATAAAAAGCCATCTTTTTTTGAAAATGTTACTTACTCCTTTTAGCATCTAAAGCACATATTGGGCATTATGAAACTGTTGGTTTTCATATCATGATCTGATTTTACTTGGTCCACTTCTGGTATATAGGTTACTCACACCCTTACAAAGTGACAAGCTTTGAACCAGCTGTCAGTTTTCTACCCTATTTCTGTACTCCATCTTTCCTACCAAGGGGGCACTGTACTTTGTTACTACTGTAATGCTCCTCATTTTGAAATGAGCTATATTAACATCCTGTTACAACATCCATACCCCATGATTCTTTCACAGCCAGAAACTTCATTACGCCCTCTATAAATGTATATATCAATCATTCTATTAGGACTTGTGTGAACTTATCTCTACATTCCAAACTGCCAATCCCTAAAAACCACGAAGTCTACATCATTCTGTGGGTAGGTGGTCCTCAGTTGGACCTTAAGAGGGCCTGAGAACCAAGTTTATCTGACAGCTGGATTAGCCATTATTTCAATTGAGAGCACCACTGATGGCCACTTAGTATGTGGTTACTTACACTAAATGAATACCACTGTGAAAATTGGGAATTAAGGGTGCATGAAGTGTGGCTCACATATATTGTGTAGAAAATGTCTTTAACTCTCCTGTAGCTCTTTACTTTGCATCTCTCTCTATCTGCCTTTATACAGTAAAAGAGAAAACGGAAAAAAGGTCTGTTTTAAAATTCTAGCCACAAAAAAAACCCATTTCTCAAGATTTACATAATCTAAGATATAGCAAAATAAGATCATGACTTTGAAAAATTATGTGAGGCTATACTACTACATTACTCTCCCCCCCCCCCCACCACCACAAAAAAACACACACACACACACACACACACAAAGGGGGGAACAGATAAAACACAACCTGTAGAATGAATTATTACATCAGTAATATTCACCTACAGTACATCATTATTCATAACTTGTGATCTTGAGCACAGGTGATTTTTTTTTTTCTGCAAGGGGGAGGGGGTATTTAATATAAAAAAAACAATGAAACAAAAAACAAAATGTACAGTAGAACAGAAAAAACTGAGAACAAATTTTTATACCAGTGGGGAAAAGTGCAATGCTTTTGAGCAAATGATCATTTTAACAAGACTAAACTTTGTAAAAATACCTACTCGGCCCTCATCCTCTTTAGTTGGTAAAACGATCACACCCATTTTATTTAGACACACCTTTGTACAGTATAGCTCTTGAACCCCAACATCACACATAGTAGTGATATATGTCTTGAAAGTGTACAATTCTGTATCTGATAATTCTGAGTGTCACATTTCCCACAGTTCAATCAAGTGGCACTGTAATCTTAAGGACATTATACCTTCATGCTTACTGTAGATAAACAACACTTCACAGCCAGAAAGGGAAATCGCATTATGTTCTCACACTCTAACTTTGAAAAAAGCATGTTCCAGCAATTTAACAAAGCTGACATGTTTTTACTTTTAAATATACAAAATAAGAAACTTTTCTAAAGGCAAACCCCTCCCAAAACTAATCCAGGTGATGGAAACACCAAAGAAAAAAGTTAACCCCTACGGCCCTCACGACTTCCAAGGCTACTGATACTTGTGACACATCTACAGTAAAAGGCTCAAAAGGAATTTGTCCAAATTAATCACAAAGAAATCTTGACATCTTTGGCACAACCAAGCAAACCCAACTGGTGTAAAATAAGTGAAGCTACCAACTTTGGGGATGGATGGCTTTATTAATTGGAAGGGGATTTAGAGCTTGGTAGATTTAGAAACTTTTTCAAAAGGATGTTTGCATGATGAATACTATGGGTGAGTTCATGTGAAGCAAAAAAGAGGATTGCAGCTTAGACTGTCTGACACAAGTCAGACAAGTGTGTGACAACAGTAAGCCTCTTTTAGGTTTACCGAAACACCACACATGAAGAGTTCAAAGGGGGTGGCCACTGGCCAGGGGAACTGACTTTGAGCCACTTACCACCCATATGAAATGTCTGAATCCTTCAATCAATGTTGAGCAGGTTATATGTTGACAGTGTTCCCTCACATTTCATCCCACTAAACTCAAGAATTAAGTACTGTATAGTGGGAAATTTTCATGGGGGTATAATTTTCGCGCTTTTCGTGACCAAGTAACTAATCGCAAATTTAAGACCCTTACTCCATTGCTTATGCGGAGCATAACGCACAACCGCAGAAGGTTCCATTTTTAAAGTCTTTGGTATGACTCGACCTGGGAATCGAACCCGGGCCTCCCGAGTGAGAGGCGCATGCTCTACCACTAGACCAAACACACGGTCCTGGTAAATGAACATCCACTGTAAAAAGTATCCAGTTGTTCTACTGTAGCTTCGCCCCCAATTATTTACTCTTTCATTCCTTATACCTGGCAAGCTCTACATATACATATACATATATATATATATATATTTCTATAGATTGGTATTTAGGCAAAATATGGTATGAAAAAACGCGACTGTTGGGAGAACTCGACCTTAAGGCGAAAAAACCGTTTTGCCTTAATGTTTTACACACTGTTTTATATGGGAATGTGTAACTGTATACGCAAGTCCGATTTACTATGTAATGTGTATACAATTACTTCACTGCACACCAACTTACGTACATGTATCCATTAACACTAAGGACTTAGGGGCCATTGAAATAACGTGCATGTATATCTCAGAACCAAAAGGGGAAATATAATCTTATGTATTGTTTTTGTTTTCGCCTTTTGTACTGGCGGAATTGACCTTTCGCCTAACCGGTCGATCTAGCGTATATATATATATATATATATAAACAATAAATAACTCGGTGAAAAAGTGACCAGCTCCACTGGGACTCAAACCCAGACCTTCCACTTAACATGCAGATGCCTTAACCAGTTGGGTCATAAAGCCGTCCTATATTCTCTAATTCCCCACTTAAGGCAAAAGAAGTTGCCGAAAAGTCGACCATAGGGCGTAAAAAAATATGGCGAAAAAACAGATTTCCCCTAAACGTTTTCACACACTTTTTATATAGGAATACGTAAATGTGTGGTAACATCCTTTTACAGACACAATCTATATGCTATTACTTCAAAGTCGACGAATTTACGGACAAGTATCTGTTAACACACATGGATGGCAGGCCATTGAAATAACATTGATTATATCTTGAGGACGTCGGGGGAAATAAATGCTTACAGTAGGTATTTTATTATTTTTTTTTTTGCCTTAAGGTAGAAAGATATTAAGACTTTTGCCTTGAGGGGGAATTAGCGTTTTATATATATATATATATATATAACATAAACAAGAAAAGAGACATGAAACATGTCATAGTTGACAAAAAGAGTACAGTAA
>WURT03249044.1:12503-23702 GCA_009936505.3 Holothuria glaberrima | reverse complement strand
CTGTGAAACCTTTACACTCACATGTTGCATAATACTACTGTATGAAAATTCCTGTTCCCTCATCTGAAATCAACACGAAACAGAAGAGACAGTGATTTTGGGTGTTTATCCTTCTGAGTCACATTAATATTTGACATGAGTACAAACACAAAGCCAAAATATTTGTCAGATTTGATTGAAAAACTACAGTATATATACTATGTAGATATATTCTCACAATTGTAGTACCTTTGTATTGCATTCACACTATTTTAGATGTTGTGTAGGTGTTAGTATAAAAAAATTAACTTTCAAAAATCCCATGTGTTCAGGTGCAGACAGCATCTTGGCCCCTAGGGGTCAAAAACATAAAACCAAAAAGAAAACATAATTGTCATTTTTAACAAAAATTTTGAAGGGAGGTTTTGTCTTAGTCGGAAATTTTCAGTTTTGATCAAATTCATCATATATGCTAGTTGGAAGGAACAATAACACAACGAATAGAAAACATACTTGTTTGCGGGATGATGTTTGAAGAATGAGTGATGCAGATGTCATGTCCTTTCAATCACATTGTTCATATGTGTATGTGAAAGTATTAGAACACACTGACTCACTCAAAGGACAGATCAAAGTATAAAGGTACCACTGCTTACCGCAGTGATAAATTGTGTGGTAAAATGCATTTTGGGTACCACGTAACATGCTATACCATAGGTTGATCACCTGCTACAGTATGAATATGCTGAAAAAAATGTTGAAATTATTCCTTTTACGCAGTTTGGCAGTCTCTGTACAGTAGTAATTTGCTTTTATTTTCATGTAAATATGAGTGCATTTTAAAAGTAAACAAAATTTTATCAAAAGTTTGTAACCTACAAAACTTATGGTGCAAGTAATGGTGGAGAATGGTGAACAATACAAACATGAATTGCAACAAAAGACTTGTTACTCTCTATATGTCTTTGAATCAAAGTTATGGATTTGCAACAGTGAATCAGAACACTGGGTGAGAAGAACTTAAGAGGGAAGAATAATAAAAGAAAACACTTACTAGTCCAAACTATTCTCACCCCTCATTAATAATCAAACTCACAAGAGTCGGTATTGTATTGTTGGTGGAATTTGTACTCATTTTTTTTTATTGCTGTAACCATGGAGTATCTAATAATCAATATTTTTTCTTCAATTGTAAATAAATGTTTGAAATTCACTAAAAAAAAACTTTAGAAGGTACCTTGGCTTTGATAGACTGATACCTAACCAGGCAGGTAGTCACACAAGGTACTGAATGGGGTAAGGTTACTTCTGGGAGAGGAGGGAAGAGAGAAATATCTTTTAGGGTCAGGGGAGGCAAAACTAAAATGCATTTTAGGCAATAGTATTTTACTTTTCTAGGTGGACACAATTTTTTCTGGTGGGAAAGTTCTGCCCTCCTGTCCCCCCACCCCCCACCCCTTACCTGACGACTTGCATCTATTGCAGGATGCTGAACATTCCTCAAGAAAATTGTTAAATAATTTCTTTTTTGTGTCTGCTGCATTTGAACGTTGAAGATGGAGTGATCTTAGAGTTTGAATTAGTAATGAAGTATTTAAAATAGCCTGTTGTTTGACGTCATCTAAATTTCTTATGCCAGCTTTTCAAATGGAGAACTTTTGTCTTTTTGTTTTTACAGGTTTTCAAAATGTCTGCTGATAGAGGAAAGACTTCTACCAGTCCACCTTGAAAGAGCTAGAGAGGGAGAAGGCTCTTCTGACAAAACCATCAAGTCATGGAGGATCCTGTGGTGAGACAGCCAAGTACTGGTACTATCATATCTCATAATGCTCATTTGTTACTGGATGAAAATGAAAATGGGCCCTCAGGGTCCATTCCAAATAATGGCCCTTATTCTGTGGAGGTGTATGATACCAGTATTGATGACCCTTCATTGGAGCAAAATCGACCCACTTCAAATGGTTCATCAGTGAGAAGCAGAGAAATGGATGAATCACCTGTTGATGATGGGAGAAATTCAAAGGAGAGTTTAGATGAAGAAGCAAGGTATCAGAAAGAGTTGAAAGATAGGGTAAGAAAATCATATGCAGACCTTGGGATGGAACCAGAGGGTATCCTCCTGAAGGACGATGAAGATATTGCTCCATCAGATTCACTGGAGATCAACGAAGAATTAGACTATGGTAAAATTAAGGTAAAGGATGTGAATTCCCAAGAAAATAGGATTCCAGATGAGAGGTATCCAAATCAATATGAGGAGAGGGGTATGGAAGATAGTGAGGAACTCTCAGAGAATATTCCAGGTAATACTGGAGGGAAAACAAATTTGAATGAAGAACATGGAGGACACCATGATAATTTTCCTGATGAGACTGAAGAGGGGCAACATTTGAACCAAGTGGCATATAATGAATATACAGATAATGAACCATATGCAAATGAGGTTGAAAAAAATGGTGATAAATATGCAGATACTGGACCATATGCAAATAATGGGATAGACCCTTCTAATGGGTATGCAGATACTGAACCATATGCAAAGGAAGGAAATGATTCCAGTGATGATTATGCAGATAATGAACCATATGCAAGTAGGGGAAAAGAGCCTGATAATGAGTACTCAAATAGAGAACCATATGCAAATGAGGTTAAAGACCTTGGCCATGAGTTTTCACATGATGTAACCAATTCTAATCAAGTTTTAGATGATGAATATGGAGATTCCCAACGATATGCAAATGAGGCTGTAGATCCCACTGTGTTGCCTAACAGTAGGCACAGTGAGAGAAAGTTTGAACATGATCAACCTTACGGAAATGCTAGCAGAAAAAGTGCAGGTGGTAACAGGTTGAGTAGGCAAAGTAGAGTCAATGAGGAATTAATAACAGAGCCTAGATTTAGGACTGAAGAAAATTACCCACAGGTACAAGAATCTTTCAGGGACAGTTTAGAAGATGATCGTCCAAGGGAGGTTAAGAGAGGACAAGCTGATGGAATTGGTTTAGGGGAAGACCCTCCAGGAGGATATGCTGAAGAGACATTTAGAGACAGCCTAGATGAAGATGAGAGAGACCCTGAGTCTCATGTTGAGCATTTTAAAGTGCTTAAAGAACAAAAACAAAAAAGCCCAGGGGCAGAGCCTGTGCAAACTTTTGAAAGTGGAAGCAATAGTACTTACCAAGAAATAGAGCCTAAACTTTTTCATGAACAACAAGAAATTATTGATACTGAAAATAGCAATAACAATGCTGGGGTAAGCCCCCCTCCAGTTGAGGGAACAGAGAGATCATATGCTAGTGTGGTTCAAAATCACCCACCTTCAGATGGATCACATCCTCAAATAGAAAATGCTGCATTCAATGAAAGGAGGACCCCACCACAGCCACCATCAATGCCACCAGAACCACCACCACCCATTTTAAGTGGACATCCCACATCAGCAACAGGGTCACCATCACGCCCAAGGACAAACCCTTTCAGAGTTAATACTCAACACCCTAGTCAAAACCCTGTGCAACTACAACAGCCGCACCAGCAGCAAGTGTGGGTTGACCACCAATCACAGCAAAATAACATACCTCCAGGGCCACCTCAACCCCCCAGTCGTTCAAGAGCTCACCCTCCTCCACCAACAGAATCATCTACAATACAAGGCCAAAATCCATATCATGCTGAATTTTTGAACCAGTCAGCATTGCAACAACCATTGCCTTACCATGACCCCTCTCAGGCTGGGTCAGTGCCTCAACAATTACCACCATCTCAAACCAGACCCCATCGAGGACAAACTCAACAATCTTATCCAACACAGAACCCCTACCAGGATGGGTCTCACAGTCACAAGGATAATGTACCCCCTGAAAACCAGTCACACCCTCCTGGCAATGAAGAATATCCTCAGGGGTATTCCAATCACCAGCAACCAGGCTTATCACATTCACGGCAATCAAATCATCAAACGTCAGCTGGCCTTCAACTCTCATCATCCCCTTTAAAGGTCAAACAGTCCCCACGAGAAAGCGAGGGTAGGGTACCCTTGCACATGAGACCACCTGAAAAATCATATCTTGATCAGTTTAGGGAAAAACAAACATCTGCAAATGGACGTCAAAATGGTTATCATCAGAGTGGGGATGCTGAAAATTCAAATCAAGGTGACTATGATCAAGCAAAAAATAATGCATCAGAAGACATTTCAGATCCAGAGCACAATGTGAGAACATTAGAATCTGAGAAAGGATTTCAAGGGTATGGTAGGAATAATGGTATCCAACCACCTGGTAGTTCAAACAGTTTATCTAGGGATCATGTCAGGAAACCCCCAGATCCACAACAAACAAGTGGTAATGATCCAGATGGCAGTCTAGCATCACTAGAGAGTCTCAGGTTTCAGGCCCTGCCAAGAGAAAACAGTCAAACCAAAGGAATATCCAAGGCAGAGAAGACGATCAAGAAATTGCCATCGGGGGAGACGCTTCATGTTGAGTACATCTCTGATGATAGTGATGATGAAGAGATGCACTTTGTAGATGAGATGGGTAATCCTGTAGATGAACAGGGGAATCTGCTGAGTGGAAGCTCTCCCAGGCCTGAGAACGTCCAACCTAAATTAGAATACAGAATTAAACCAACCCCTCCAAAGCAGAAACAGTCAGCATCAAGACGATCTCCATCTAATCAAGTGTATGCTCAAAGCAGTGCTACAAGGAGGACTGCCTCTGGCAATAGGAAGCTTAAAGTGGGGGTCAGTCAAACAGGCTCACAGATTCCAAGTGCAGTCGGTGTAAGAAGACAAAAAACTATTGATAAAGCTGTAGGAGAGTCCAAGGCGCCAAGTCCAGAGACTTCCCCTTTAAAATCTGAGAATACGCAGACGGATGTGCCCGTGGTGGAAGAAGTGATCACACGTACAGTGGCTGAGAAAGAAGGGGAACTTGGTGGCACCATACCTGAGACCAAGCCCACCTCAGGACCCGGTAGATCGGGGGCCTATGCTCCACCAGTAGGAGATGTTAGAGTGGCTGCTATCAATAATCAAAGTCAACCACAGTATGGCTACCCTGGGAACATCAACCCTACCATGCAGATGCCTATGGGAGCTTATGCTGGAGTTCAGATGCCACAACAGTTTGTTGCCAGTCAGATTCCTGGTCAGATGGTCATGACCAATCAGCCTGCTATCATTTCCCCTAATGCCAGCTTCAGTTTTGCACCTCAGATGTATGCACAGATACAACCTACCATGCCTGTAGCAATGAGTCCTGTGCAGACCATTCTCCAACCAGTGATGCAGCCAGCTCCTATGTACATGGGGACTCAGTTTCAGCAGCAGTTCATGAACCCACAAGTACCACAGCCTCCTAACATTTATGGTCCCATTCAAGGACAAAATATCGGTGAAACTGTACCAGCTGAGCTCCAAGAGACTGGTGTTACCAAAGGAGAAGATTCTCAGGAATCGGATGGTACTAACAAAAATTCAGAGGATGAGGGGGAAGAGCAACAAACTTCCCCAGAAGATGAAGTCACTGCGAATTCAAAACAAAGTCAGAGACGGTCAAAACACCCTAAAGGGGTAAGGGGTTTGTTAGCAGATAGAAACATGGAAAATAAACTAAAGAATAAGAATAGAAAAAACCAGAAAAATTTTATAGATGCAAATAAGAATAATGTAAAAAATGTGCCACCAGATAGGAAATATCGTGACAGATATTTAAAAGCAAAAGCCCCTAAAGATACTCTGAACAAAAAGCAGCCATTACCAGATATTTCTCAAGATGAAGACATTGGTGAAGATAAATGGGCTTACCGTGAGGGGGCTGATGGCTACTATGATGAGTACGGGGAAGAAGAGTGGGCTAGGCAATTAGTTGAAGACCAACGTATTATGGCGGCTTTGAAAAGACACCAGTCAGAGTCCAACATATTGGACCAGCAAAATAGGTTGTATGGACCGGTGAGGCAGAGGTCCCTTCCACAAGGACGTGGAAAGTATGAAGAAGAGGTTGATTATGGGTATAGGACATTTCCCCCAGGTCAACAGCCTTACAGCTATTCTGCAGACAGAGCTGTCACATATGCAAGAATGAAGGGTCCAGGACCAAGAGTTGGGTTTCAAGATGACCCTCGTGTAGCCTCTGATGGTGGGGGTAGATTGGATGCAAGACAGCGGTTTGCCTACACACATCCAATGCCAACAAGATACAGTCCTTTCAATGTCTTGCCAGATATACAAAGGGGTGGTAAGTTTTCTCTTGTTCAGTATACCAGAACAGCTTAAAACTTAGGCATATCTAATGTGTGTGTAATATTTAGGTCATGTAGCACATTTTAAACATGTATAAAAATAATGGCAAATTTCTTTTGCCAGCTCTTTTTGTTCCCATCTCCATTGCAGCAATGGCTGACAGTTGGATAGCTAATATTTTAATAATGTCATACAATAAAGCTAACAATATTGAGACAATTGAATTGACACAGACTTACAACAGGATCAAAATGGATAGGTCAGTGTCAAGGTGGAAAGACAGATATTTTTGTCGTTTTTTCTTAAACAGCCAGTACATAAGAGATGAACAAATATTAGGGAGAAAATGACGGTGAAAATGTGAAATAGATCATTGAATGGTGTAGAAAAAGATTCCATTGTAATGAAAATGTAATTGATGATTTGATGTAATTTTCACTTAAATTGATCCCTTTTCACAGAAAATGAGCTGAGGGTGAGTGATCCGAATGGTTACCTGATGAAGATGCAGAAGCAGAGACAACCACCTTCATACAAGGAGTACACTGTGAAAGACTATAGGGCCCTCAAGAGGGACATTAGACTAGGGGGCCTTGGACCAGACCCAGATCTTATTCAGGAAAGGGTGAGTCAACAGTTGTCTTTGTTATCGTACTTGTTCCGAGATATCAAACTTCTTGCATATAACTCTTCCTAGCTTATGCAGAACCCTGTGAAAAATGGGATGAAAAATAACTGCTTTCGGACAATTTTGTGCAAAACCTTCCAAAATTGTTCTGCCATTAAAAATTGTCAGGGACAGTTCTACATTCCAGTATTGCTGCCTAGACTATTTCATTGTAAAGCAGGAACCATAATAACCTTCAAGGTTTCTTTGTGCTATAACAGAAACTATTAAAATCTGTCCCTCAGCAGGAGGCAGCAATAACAGAGGTAGTGAATACCCATTTTAAAGTGAAACAGTTGGCCAATTGCATAATGAAAAATTTCTTTCTTTCTTTTAAATCTTGAAAAATTGTCCAAAAGCAGCAATTTTTCCTACCAAAATGGTTCAAAAGGTGTAGGACAAAATTGGAGGATGAAAAACGACATCCAAATTCTTCCAAAATCATCCTATTTTTAGTCAAGTGCACAATATTTTAGCTTCCATGGTTTAGTCTGTGATATTGAGAGGATCTAGATGTGTTATCTGGCACAGAGCCTACAGGTACCACTCTACACTACTGTGGTTATGAGTAGTGCTTCAAAGTACAAAAGTTTGTTCACTTAAGTGTTGAGTTGTGAGAAAATGATCCCATCTCTTCAAAACCTGAATCGCTTGGCACTTTTAATTGTTTGATAATATCACTGGTAGTTGTAAGGAGAGTAACAAACATGTAGAACCATGTGTGACTCTGAATTAAAGGGGATATGGCATCCCCCAACACAGAGAGTCTCTGACCAAACATATTTAGGAATATCCCCTGGAGTTCCAAATACAGTTAATAACTGCTCTTTGATTGACATTCAAACAATACAGTTTCACTCTGGTTGGTCAACAGTGAATTTTACAGTCAGCTGTGTTAGCAGTCTAGCTCACACACACACTATGTTTGACAATATTGCCTTGAGCAATTTAAACCAAGTGCAGGCTACTGTGGCTCTGGCTAAGAGGTGTAATATTACAGGAGGTTCAGTTTGAATTGGAGGAGGAGCTAGAAGTTAACTGGTAGGGAGAATTGTTACTCTCTGGGGTGAGATTAGAGTGCCTTTAAGTTATACCTAATGAGAAATTTATTTCTTCTTGTAGGTGCTTTTTATTTTCAATTCTGGCAAAGATTTCTCTCCATGTATTGCAGTATTTTTCTCCCCAGGAGTGTGTTTTGAAATTAATGTTTTGGGTCTTCTTTTCATCCTTATTTCAGCAAGAGAAAGCTAATCGTCAGAGGGAATATGCCAAGGTAATAAGTGAACAAAACAAGAAAGCCCTCCAGAAGACAGCAAAACCATGGACCCCACCGAAAGAAAGACCCCCAGGGCAGGAAAACTCAAGGAGAGGAAAAGTATGTCTATGTTGAAATTTCAAACTGTCATAAGTGTTTATCATTTTATGCAGTAAAGAGCACAGCATTCCAATGCAATGTTTTTAGTTTGTTCACTTCATTTGAAGTCCTTTTTTCTTTTTTGTATTTCTTTCTTTTTCTTTGTGGAATATGGTATCAGATTGGTTGCCATTTATAATTATTTTCCTGTTTAAAGGGAAGATGCAGTCACCCCAGTTTGAATCAGTATTACCATTCTCATTTATGAATGTCTCTTTACACTTTCAACTGCATGGTCAAGTGGTCAGAGCATCCGACTTGCAGCCGGAAGGTCGGGGGTTCGAATCCTGGCCGGGTCATGCCAAAGACTTTAAAAATGGAACCTACTGCCATTGTGCTTATAGTGCTCAGCACAAGCAATGGAGTAGGGAAAATAAGCCAGTGAGCCACAACTAGAAAAAAGGCCGTGGCGGGCCCGACTTAAACCATTTGGTTAGAAACTGAGCCATAAAACCTCATCTAACTGACTTTAAACTTTCAAATCATGTTACAACAAATTTGTAACTGAATTTTTAAATGTATGCAAAACACCCCATTGTTTACCTTGGGAATGCTACCTTTATGTACTGAAACATTATGAAAAATACTTGCTATAAAAACGAGAGGAGATTTACAACATTTTGTTCGTGTGTCAACGTAAGTGTGGGGTGTTCCTTCTTATTCCCTTTAAGTTCTTATGTTGACACTTTTAACATCATTTGACTTGGGAAGTTTGCAGGAAAAGAAGTAAATCTTAGAACAGTGCCATTGCTGTTTGCTGGATGTATGTGGTAAAAATTAATTTGTAAACATCACCAAATCAAAATGTTGTCATGTTGGGTACCTTAGTCTGATGATAAGAATTATTCACTTTTCAGTATCTGGTATTCTGCTATTAGAATTAAAAACAATGAGATGTTAACCTTGCTCCCATCTCATTGCCATTTAGCTCCTGATAGCCTCCTTTCAAACCATTAAATTACTGTGACCTTGGGGGGGGGGAAAGTAATAAACTAATTAAGTCACTTGAAATCTTGATCAGTTAACCTACAAGACTTTGAAAACAATTCATGGTCTAACTAAAATGTGACTTTTGAAAATGCACATGTGATTTAATATCTTTGTGTTAGTATTTATTTAAAGTAAGTTTGTCTTTGTCATCTCTTGTATTTACAGGCTTTGGAATATGCAAGGAAAGTTCCGAAACCACCACTGAGGACACCCCCTGAGGAAATGCACGATAGGCTGTATGGGTCTGGTTCCAAACAAAATAACCCATATGACAGAGAGGGCGCTAAAACATATTTACTGGATGAGATAGCCAACTTGGATGAGCTAGCAGAGAGACACAGGCAAGAGAAAGAAGAAATTGAGAGATTGCGGAGTGGCCATGCTCCTTGATGTAATGCCTATTAACTTACTACAATAGTTGCATTTTGAAGGGGTATGGCAGATGATGTTAAGCGCAGCAGACCCCAGCCTTGAGAGGTAGGCACATTCTGACTTGCTGTTCTTTAAAAGGAACACACAGAGAGAAAGAACATGGCTCCCAGGAATGGATATCCTTCTGAACCAATCCAAGGAACAGGGAAATGTGGGGGCAGGTGGTGCTCTTGGATATAGGTAATTGGAGAAGCCACCAGATAATTTAGAAGAACATGGAGTCATGATGGTAGCATTGTACTCTCTACTTGACTGCTAGTATTGTCTGTCCTTGCATGTCTTCCTTTAAACAATTGTTCAATGTTGTCTTAAAAGGACAAAGAGAGCTGACTTAAACATTCATGCCATGTGATTGGTTAAGGAATTGCTGCAATTTGCCCCACAGGCTGAATGCACTTTGCAGGCATTGAATGTATACAAATTTCACTTGGCAACGTGCTCGCAGTTTGATTGTATTAAAAACAAAATATTGTTTAGAAAATGAGAAAGGCCTGGATTATCATCTGTTTGACTTTTTCCGTTCAAAACAGGTCAAGTGGGAAGCATACAAGGAGGGGTGGGGATGGGGGTGGGACTAGACACCCCCCCCTGAATTGAACATGTCAATACCAAATCCCCCCCCCCAAAAAAAAAAAAAAAAGCCAATTTTAGGGCACTGGTACCTTATTTTTAGAACAAAATTTTCAAGAAAGTTTACCAGACAGGAAAACTTTTAGAGCAGACATGCTTTGTCCCTTCATGAGGTGTCTTCCCATACACATATGGTGGTGTCATTGTAACTCACATTTATTCTTGAATGCCTACATCCTGAACCAGAGAAACATAAGGTGGTAACATTTATGTTTTGAATACAGAATACCTATATGGAATTGTATCAATCTGAGGTGTAAACTTTTCATAGAAAGTTGTAGAATATGCAAAAAACGTAATGATTACTTGCCAAATTTAGACAGACATAGTCATATCTTAGAGCTGTAAAGTCGGTATATACTCTGTATTCAAAGAATGTATGAAGGGTTTGCATGGGTTTCGTGCTAAATTTGTTACTATTGTAAATATTTTTAAGAAAAGTTGCCTTAGCACTTTTCAATCTGAGATGGATGTTTGCCAGGATTTGTAAATCTATTTATATATTTGATATTCTGTGTATAGTTGTGACACTGTGTATTTATTATTTGTACAGCTATTTTTCATGAAAGCTGAAGAGTGTACAATCAATCAATTACCACAGTGTTTATATGTGAAAGCAGGAGGTCAAAGCTAGTGTGATGCTATCTGTTTTAAAGACATACACTCATCATCCCAAAATATAATTTTAGTGTGGGGGTGTCAAAATTCACAGACGGTGACTGCTCTTTTATTGACATCGAGTTTGAAAATTCAAAAGATTTAAGATGCAGAGTTGTTCACATTCAACTGAATGCTTGGATTACACATTATAGCCTTGTAAGCTCATCAGGACATGACCTT
>WURT03248933.1:0-26044 GCA_009936505.3 Holothuria glaberrima | reverse complement strand
TGGTCAAAAGATCAAATTTTGTAAACATGATACCTCAAGAACGGCAAGGAATCACTAAGCCTTTTGGCTTTCTGGTTTGATTAACGTTTTATGAAATCATTGTAAAATTACAAGGTATTCTGTTTTATCCAAATGGAGGTGTTTGTTCATGTAACACTTTTGTGCAGGAATTAATGGAATGTATAATGTGACAGAATCGAAGCTGGTTTGTGGTAGCAACTCTTGGTCGTCTAACGTTTGCTCAGAATAAAGCCTTTTGTAACGGAATACTTCCCTGTGTTTTTGGACAGTTGACTTGTGTTATCAAGCAAGTTGGCAGAAATGAAGCAATGGTTGCTAAACATGGAACTAAATATGTTCTCAGGCCTTTGGTGGAAGATGCTTATGTTTAAATTATTTGTTTCATCCTATAAACAGGAAAGTTACAAGCACTGGATGTTTTACTAAAGAAACTAAAGGCAGGATCTCATCGGGTTCTAATCTTCACACAAATGGCTAAAGTACTGGACGTATTAGAGCGTTTCCTCAACTACCATGGCCACATCTACCTCAGACTGGACGGAGCCACAAAAGTAGAACACAGACAGGTGAGATGAGATCACAAGTATGGAGATCAGAGATTGTTTTGGCCAGCAGTGTCAGACCTAAAAGGAAGAAATCCCATGTTCCTTACTAGATGTGGAATTGGCCAGAAAGAGAACCAAGATATACTTTGAAGGAGTACACATAAATACTCTCTCAGTATATTTTGGAATAGTACATGACTCACTCTCACTTTTTTGGTGTTACAGAGATTTTGTTATAATGATTCCATTGTAACAGTTTTCATTCATGTCAGTTGCAAGTGAAATTTGTTAGAGTGTGATGTCCAAGGGTTGACAAAGATCTCAGAAAAAAAAAATAGTTTTCTGTTTCATGTCAAAGTATTTATATTGCTGAAATTTTTATAGTTTGGAAGAGAAAATTTGGAAAATATACCACATTTTGATAGATTTTAGGTAGTAAGCTTTTTCCTTTCCAATCTGTTATGGTTTTGTCTCAAGAATCATTGGAATAGGAGTTGAAGAAATTTAGGTATTATTCTAAATGGGACACTTACTTGGTGAGATTCTCTTAAAAATATCCAGAGGTAATGGTCTTAATGGTCACTTGCTTTTAGAGGTGTACTGAAATGTTGCTGTTGTATCTCACCATTTACTGATGGAGAGATTCAATTTGCTGGAGATAATGTTACATTTAATGAGGCATATTAAAATGCTGTTACTGTGTTTCCTCTGAGAATAAATTTCTTGATAAATTTATCACCATGTACCAGGTGAACGTTGTTAAGGTTTGTTACTGTATCTCTTTAGATACTGATGGAGAGATTCAATGCCGACAAGAGGATATTCTGTTTTATCTTGTCGACAAGAAGTGGTGGTATTGGTGTCAATCTGACAGGAGCTGACACTGTCATCTTCTATGATAGTGACTGGAACCCTACAATGGATGCCCAAGCACAGGACAGGTGTCATCGTATCGGTCAGACTAGAGATGTCCATATCTACAGGTATGCAGTATTGCCAACTCTGATTCTTGCCCTACAGTCAAATCCCGAGTATAAATTATGTCATGATTTAAGTATACTCACCTAGAGGATAGTTTGCACAAAAAAGCAGCAGATATTGTCTATTAATGGCATTTTCTGTGTTCACCATGGTGCTATAGTAATTCAACTGATCAATGGGTAGCTTTCAGTGAAAACATCAAAGCTTGCTTGTGATTGGTTGACATAAGACTGTTACTACACTGTTCCTAGTTGACTGGTCACATTTCATTGGGCAAAAGGAAAAACAATCGTTCAGGGATTTCATAAGACATCACGCAATTGGGATTGCCTGGCACTGATCGGCAAAATGCATGCAGTAAGCGTGCTTACAGCACACGCGTACAGCGTAATCATTAATGCTATTTTGACACAATGGGTGCTCGTCCTTCAAAATCAAAGAGATGCCGGATCATATGACAAAAAATCTTAATTGTTGTTTGCATATCTACTAGCTGTTAAACATTTATCAGTACCCCAGTATTGGTTTAATAAGTAAGAATGTGTGCCTATCCAATCACTGACAGGATAGAATCAAGTATCAACAACCTTGTACATACAGACCGTAGTGCATATGGCATCACGGAACAGAAAGCGTGCTCTCCAATGGAGGCAAGCACATATCATTACAACTTACACCATCATATGCAGAGCTGATTTGTGTACAGGTGGGATACGGGAGCAGAATTTTATGTGCACGTGCGAAGTGTAAGTCGTGGATGCAGTGGGCTTCATTGTTGATGTCAGTGCACGAGGTCTACACCTCCTTTTATTCTTTCTGAATGGTGTCATATTTTATTTCTTTATTTGAAGCTTATTACCTGTGTTTGTGTTTTGGGTCCCTGCTTTAAACATGCATTTTTATTCTCCAGACTGGTCAGTGAGATGACTGTTGAAGAGAACATCATCAAGAAAGCCAATCAGAAGAGGCTCCTGGCAGATGTGTCCATAGATGGAGGCAACTTCACCACAGCATTTTTCAGAAAGGTATGTCATGAAGGTATTAGAGGGTTGTTTACAAAGTGTCATCGATTAGGTCACTGTTTGTGATTTTACAGTGACTGAGGTGTTGCGAAGAAAGCTTGCTTTGGGAAATTAACTTTCTAATTAATTTGCTGAAACAATTGTTCACTAACACATTTCTGATAAAATTACCAATTACATTGATAATATGACAGAATTTGACATAAATTTGGCAATAACAAGGGGATTAAAACGTTACCTTTTGGTATAACAGTTGCAAAGCGTGATTTCACAAAGAAAGTGCAATACTATTATTTGTAGGCTTCAGGCTATGACAGGAAGTCCCCGTAGATGTTACTGCTTTGATACAGAGGCTGTTTTAGTAATGTGAACGGCCTGTTTGTGACTTAGATCTTCAATTTATTGTTTGTTCTTGCCTTTTTTTATATTTGTCCTTTTCAAACAGAATACTATATGTGACTTATTTGATGTTCCTGGTGAAAGCTCCCAGCCTGAGAAGCAAGACTTAGCTAAAGTCAGCCAGGAAGTGGCCACTCCAGAAGAGAAGCCATTGGAACAAATATCACAGAAAGATTTAGAACAGGTAAAGGATTTTCTTTTGGAATGTGAAACATATTTGTTGATAACCTTTGTCCCCCTCCCTTTGTTCAATTTTTGAAAAAAATGAAAACTCTTCGAGTTTCGTACAAGGGACTTGTGGTAATAATGGTGTAGGGAAATTATGGTGTAAGGGAATGGTTAGCACAATCTCCATCTAAAAGTAATAAACTAGACAAATGATAAAGCTTATGACACTTTATCTACATAAGGTCACTCATGTAGAGTTAGGTTGTGTCTCTTGGTGTTTTTTTTTTTCATTTCAGTAAGCCTTCATTAAGACAAGTTCAATCTAACACAATCAGAGTATAATGTCTCCTTCACTTCATCTACACAAGGTCACTCATTTAGCTGTGTCTCTTAGTATTTTTCAATCTCAGTAAGCCTTCATTAAGACATGTTCAATCTAATGCAATCAGAATAGGTCATCTTTGTATTGAGAATGGCAAGTTCACCAGCTGTGAAATCTTTTACATTGCAGTTCTGATTATATTTGCTGTCACTGTTCATGTTCTTGGCAAGGGTTGGTGCTTCAAGTAAATAGAAAACAATCCTAAAACATGCTTAATGAGAATCTCAAAGTGTTACAGTTTGTGCAGTGCCTTTCATCTGTTTAGAAGATTGTGTGTAACCATGTAATTTTCCCTGTCACTGTTTCAGGCTTTGGCCAAAGCAGAAGACGAATCTGATGTGCGAGCAGCAACAATGGCACACGCAGAGCAGGATGCAGAGCTGGCAGAATTTGATGAAAGCATTCCATATGAGGGAGAGGAGAAGAAAGAAGGAGAAGAAGGATCTAAGGTTGAAATGGAGTTAGCTCAGCTAGATAATCAGGTTAGTGCATGTTTAAGGATTGACTTCAATATTCATGGTTTTAAGGGAACTTAACTCTTCTCTTTGCTGATCATTGCTATTTTAAGTTGACTCTCCAACATTTTTCCACTCTGTGAAATCTTAGTTGATACATAGTACTGATTCTTTCACATTGTCTAATTTCCATCAGACAAAAACTTGTATGTGTACTGAATCCTTTGGCAAACTGGGGTTTTAAATAATTTGAATGATTCTTCAAAGAAAGTACACAAAGTTGTTTGTTCAACATGGTGGTGTAGTAATTCAAATAATTAAATGAGTAGCTTTCAGTAATATCATTAGAGCTATTTTATGATTGGTAAATGCAAGACAGCATCAGTAAGTGTTAAGTCCATTTGCTTACCCCGTTGCTTGATAGAGGGTGAGAATCATCATGATTGTAATTTATGTCTGAGGGAAATTTATATGATGCAGATTAACTGTTAATCTTTAGAAAAATTTACTGCTTTTTAATTTCAACTTAGGCCATGGAGACAACATCTTAACAGATGAGGTACGAATTAGGTTTCTTCACCTTTATGGTCTCTTCAGGGTGGACAAATCTAAAAAAAATCTCTCATCCTTTTCAGAACTCACGCATGGAAAGCTGAACCCTCCCTTGTTTGTCATCTTTTGTTTCTGTCTGAGAACTCTTTGATTAAGCATATATGTCATGTATTAATGTAAGTTTGGTTTTACTTTTCAGTTAACACCAATTGAGAAGTATGCTGTCCAGTACATGGAGACATCGCTGGAGCCAATTACTTCAGAACAGTTGAAAGAAGCAGAGGTTAGATATAAGTTGTACTGCTTTTCCTTTAAGTTACGCACAAAATTGCAGCAGGGTTGTCTCTTGGTGGCATCTTCTGTGTTCACCATGGTGCTATAATAATTCATCCAATCAATGAGTAGCTTTTATTGCCATCATCAAGAGTTCACTTGTGATTGGATGACACAAGACATTGCCACAGTCTACTAGTGTTCTTGTGTGCCGTCACTTTCCAGAATAGAAATACAGAGTACCTATACCTTTTAGTCTTATTATGGTGGTAATTTCTGTAATCATCTTCTGCAGCGTGTTCCAGATTCACTAAGTAGCATTTAAAAATGGGCAAGGATTGATTTTAAAGCCCCATTCAACCCACTTTCATCATTCATTCTCCCCACCTCTGGCCCAAGTGTGTGAATTTTAAAAAGAGAAACTGGACAAAATGGTCAAAATGTGTCCCTCATGTGTGTTGTATCCCCATAGGTACATAACATAATGGATTTATTTTCGTAACTCTTGCAGGAGATGATACAAGAAGCTAAGAAAGAATGGGAGCTAGGATGCCTACAAGTGATGACTACAGAGGCAGAAAAGCAGGCTGAGATGGAGGAGGACGACATCTTTTTCACATATGAAAGAGAGGATGCCACAAATAAGGTGCTTAACAGAAGACAGACTCGTTCAAAACCAAAGAATGCCCTAAAGAGTGGCCAAAAAAGTAGGCCTAGTCGTAGAAATAACAATAAAGGCCAGACCCAACCCTCTACTGAAAAGAGGTATAGGACCCGTAGTGGGGCCTCTAGCCCTATAGAGGTGGTAGAAGTTCCAGCAGAGGGTAAAAAGTTAAGGGTTACTTCTCCCAATCATATTAAGGTAACTGATGGTGGGGACAAGCAAAACCATGTTAGCAGTTCTATTGGGACAAGGTTGAGGGCGTCCTCCCCTAAAGCTTTAACTGTTTCAGTTACTGAAGGTAATTCAGTACCAGATGGTACCATTACCACCAGATCAAGATCAAGAAGTAGTAGCTCCACCACAAGCTCCCAGGGTATGGGATCCCCTTCTGGTCCATTGTCACCAGCTTCCAAGACCTGGATCATAACAACCCGGGCCCAAAAGAGGCAAATGTCTCAGGAGGATGGGACATCTCAAGATGGCCTTTCAAAATCCTTTAGTGGTACCAAGGGTGGCCTCGTGGATGGATCGGTAGAACCATTATCCCCTGGTAGATCAGTATCATCAGACTCTGGCATCCAAACAAGATTCAAAGCAGCTCTTAAACAAAATGACATAGGCCATGCAAGTTGACATATAGCAGCTATTGGGGAGACATTGATATTCCTCAGAAGTAAAAGCCATGGTGAGATAGCTGGAGAATGAGGACAAATTTAGGGTATTTATAAAATACTTAAAATATTTAATTATTCATAGATTATTTGTAATTTTCTCTTTGATTCTATGCACATCTGGTTTTATCCAGACTGTTTCTTCTTCTTTTTTTTTGTGAGGTGATTGACCTCTACCAATCATTTTCTTAGATTTAAAAAACAAATCATATTTTCGAAACGACAAATGTTTCCCGTTTTTGTGACAGACCTGTTCATATGGTAAAAATAATATGCAGAATATTTATTTTAAAGAGACACGTTTCTTCAAGAAACTTGTAAGCATGATTTTAGAAAATCTGGCTATGACTGGGGGCTTAATTAGAAATCATGGCAGTTAGATGTTGTGGAGAAGTTTTGATGTCTTTATCATAACTTTATCGAAAATGTCTCAATTTAGTACTTTTCTGGAAGTACCCTCGTCACCAGAGTTAAGTCTAGCGGGTTGGAATCAGTTTTTTGACAGAGAAGTATTGTATCACATTTAGTATTTGTTCAATGGTGCGATTGTTTTGAAAGGATTGTGCCACCAGATACATTGATGTGCTATTATTTTGAGCTTATAGTTACTTATGATAGAATGACTATTTTTCATCACATAATTCATTTAATGCCTGCTGGAGATAATTTTCAGTTTGGTGTTGAAGCTTCAAACTTTTTTCTTTCTTTTTTGTAACAGTACATTTCTTTTGTCATTTTCGTACAAGAACCAGAAGGGAAACAATTTTTTTTTCTATCTTTCAGAAAAGTGTTTGACACTGAAACTTACTTTGACATCTAATAACGTAATAAAAGCAACTGAGAAACCATATTTGATTGTTGAAAGTGTTTTGTCTTTGTGCACAGAGTGATTTCTTTGTTTTAAGTAGGCCAGGCTTGGTATTAAACAGAAAACACAAAAAATTTAATCAACTTGGCATGAAGGGCCTACTTCATGTTGTGATGATGTATTATGGTCCATTTTGTTTGGGAGTGGCATGGGTCTTGACATTTCATTTGGGCTGTATGCAATTTTTTAAAGTATTTTTTTTTTTTTTTAATTTTGAAATACTCCAAATTTGGGGTACTGAAGCCACATTTTGAATTTTTTCCAAGCCTGTGCCCTCTCAAACAAAGTGAACTGTGATGTACATTGACAAAGCATGACATTAGAAGCCATCATGGGACCTTAAATATTCTGTGTCAAATGGTCTGTCCAAAAGAACAGTGAAGATTGTTAATATGAATGAAATATGCCTGGATCTGTTTTAAAGGGTATATGCAGTTACCCAGCCTTTTTGAACTTTTTGTTAAACATTTTATATTTCCTCACATTTGCCTTGCAAGAATCTGGTTCAGTGCATTAATATTGCCTCTTAACTTAAACTCATGGAGTTTGTTAGGGCCAAACCCACTTACCATGTCATACCAGTTCTGATCTTAATTTAATGTTTAGCACATCTGTGAAACACAAGTCCTAAAGATAGGTTTGTTGAAAACATGTCTTTAAGGATGATCTCATCTGTTCATCCACGGAAACAAAAGATAATCTTATCCGTGGAAACACCTTAAGGACAAGATCAGTGCTGAAACTTGGTTTCATGGTGCTCTGACATGGTACAGTTTTGAAAACTATATACGCAATAATTGGGCACCCCTTAGCCCCCAGGTGTACTTGGGTTTGCCATTTAGAGGGCATAGACAAACCCCTCTGATAAGGTCAATTTTTGTAAACAGATGATTCAAATTATTAGTGCATTATAGGCTTATCAAATTGAAATTTCTTTATGAAAGGGGTTGGAACAATTCTGATGTAATATTTTGCTTTGTACATGCCTCTGACTGTGGCATAAAATTTCCTTTGTAGTTACCATAAAACCTGCTTATGAAAAGGTCCCATCTAACAAAATCATACAGTTTGAAGTGGTATGACAGAGGACAGAATTAAAAGTTATGGCAAAAATTATCTGGAAGTACTATGCCCATCAAGTTGCATAAATTAAAGAGGGATTTGCATCACCTCAAGTAAGACTTAGGGGTAAGCAAAAGTCTCAGTTGGTGACAACTATTTGATTGGCATCAGAGTTACAAACTTCAAAAGATGCAGAGCAGCTCATACTACACACCATGCAAAGAGAGTGTTTTGATTACACACTAGGGCCCTGTATACTCACTAGGATATGGCCTTAAGCAATAAACAATGTTTGTGTCTGCACAGGGATAAGCTAAAAACAGTTATGGGCAGGGCTATAACTAACTAACTTGGGAGAATTTGATCTGCCTGGAATGAGAATATTTCCCCTTTAAAGCACATAAATAGACATAGAAACCAAGTGCTTGGTGTCACCACTACATATGAAATAGTGGATGATTACGTGGGTGGTGCAAATCAGTACTGTCAGCAGTATTAACAACATTTTTTGCATAGTTTTTGAAAAGTTTT
This sequence comes from Holothuria glaberrima, assembly GCA_009936505.3. Classification (NCBI taxonomy): domain Eukaryota; kingdom Metazoa; phylum Echinodermata; class Holothuroidea; order Aspidochirotida; family Holothuriidae; genus Holothuria; species Holothuria glaberrima. Next base: position 17,450 of record WURT03248933.1, on the reverse strand, counting down.
GATGTTTGAGTTTTTGTAACCTCCAAGTCTTTCCAGCTTGAAAGACCTCCTTAAATGAGGTCTGGAATTGTTATTTGATAGAATGTTATGAAATCTGAATCCTCTAAAGATTACTTTCTTGGAGATAAATTTCTTGGTAAATAAAAGTTTCAGTGGATGATTCCTAGGTGAAAAATAATCCTGAGATAGTCATTATGATATCCCAAAAGTTCCTCGTACCTGCATCTCAGTCCTTCAAGTTCTGATGGTGTCTTTCTCATTTAAGAGAATTTTTATTAATGGATAGAGCATGATGCTAGTTCTTCAATTAGAGTGGATTTAGAAAGAATTAATGTAGAGACAAGTAAAAGTTGACACTTTTTATCACATGCTCTTAAAATGTAATTGTTGTTTAGCAGTGAACTGATTGAAGGCTTTGTTCTCTTCCCATTATCATCAACTCAACTTGACCAATTACTCAAATTACCATAGTTACCACTCCACTGTAACCAAAACAAATATGAAACATGCTGCAGATTGACAAATGTATGGCACCATGGCAGAAGGAGTGTTATAATGGCCTTAGGCCATATTGAGTTTTCAGTGCTCATGATACATGTGAAGCTGCCTTTCAGTGTGCAGGACTTTTCCATGTATTTCAAACATTTCATAAAAATGGCTTCATGTTAATGAATTAACATCACAAGGAGCTTACATAGGATTGTAGCACAGTTACATTTAGGCAGACTGTCATAGCACCTAATCAGGCTCTTTGCATCACAAATTTCCATGAAAAACAGGATGAAGGGGTTATATCATCTTTGTTGGTTGGGGAAACAGCTTATCATCACTACTTTTTGTTAGGTATGAAAAAAACACTTGCATGGGGTGGTTGTCAGTTGGAGTGGTCATCCTAGACTAGAGAACCAGCTCCTTCCCCTTTTCTTCCCCTACTGCTCCCCTCACCTTCCCTTCCCTCCTCCCCCACCAAAAAAAAAAAAAGCATACAAGAGACAAGATACACATACTACAGATTCAAAGTAGTAATTTCCCCCTCCCCTCCCCTACCTCCCAGAAAGAAGAAGAAAAAAGAAAGACAATATACAGACCAACCATAGTTTACTTAACAACCATGAAATGTGTATGCTACATGACATGTTTGTGTGTGAGTGGACCAAGATGCAAACTTTTGAAACTTTGTCTTTGACAGGTGTACATCTCTCAAATGGAAGAGGTTATGCCGGTGAGTGAAACAGTTTCATCTTTGTTTTAAAGATTTCATAATTTTAACATCCAGTCTAAAAGTGCCTGATTTGGCCCCTCTTGAACCAGCAAGGCATCTATAGACCTTATGCATTGACATCACGCGACATAATTTTGGATGGAAAAAATAAAGAAGACTGCATGCACGACGTAGATTTCACATGCGCGTGTAGTAGACTTACGCGCGTATCCCCCTGGTACACCAATCAGCTATCTGCATTTCTTGGTGCAAGCTGCAATGATACACGCTTACCTCCGTTGGATGGAGCACTTTCTGTTTGTGACTTAATATGCACAAGGTCTATAGGTGAAACACTGCACCAGCTCTCATTTTTCTGAGATTCCCTCTGTTATCATACAAACTTGAAACTCTTTGTAACTCTTATGCACAATAATTTAATTTTAGAAAAGCTATAGGCATCTTGCACTAAAGGTCAAATTCAATGGACACACTAGTTGTTCTGGGGGACATTGCACCACGCACCACATTGCTTTAGTAAATGACATAGCATCCTCGTTTCTTTGTCCTCCCGTAAGTTGACTTTTGTATGGGTGAAACCTCCCCATTGCCTTAGATTATTGGTGAGGTTGAGTGGTTTAATTATGATAAAAGCTTTTTTCTCTTTGTGTCATGTTGGTGCAGTGCAATAAGATATTCCTTCAACACTCAACACTGGGTGCTCGAAAGACTTTCCTTTATCAAGCTTCATATCTGAAAAGGATCAACTATTTTCAGATTTTATTATTATTGCTTTGTATGCCTACTTGTTTCTCTGTCATCACAAGTCACTGCTGAGACTTTGCAGTGCATAATGTAAAACTATTTAATATTGAAAGTTTTGGGGTATGAAAATTTGGGAGTAGCTCCTCGTAGACAAAACAAGTATGAAGCTCTAGATGTTTGACAAGCCACACCTTAGTTGTAGTTACTGTGTGAACACCTCTACACACTCGAAAAGGGTTGAGATTTCATCCCACTGCTGATATTTCATAATCACTGTGAAATTACAATATCAGATATTGTGTGATAAGTAAGTTTTACATCAAGTTTGACTCACAGCAAACAATAGCCACAACGGTTAAATCTAACATAAGTGAGTGAAGCCTCTTTAACAGTTGCTTTTGCTGCCCTCATTCACACTTGGTGTGAAAATTTAAATATCAGAGAGCAAACAATGGTTGACCAAGATTGAAATGAGTAACTGTCTACTACAAGTGAAGCCTTTGTAGTGATTGAGTATGCTGCCCTCATTCATACTTGGTGTGTTATTTATAATATTAGGAAGTAAACGATGGTTGACCAAGATTAAAATGAGTGTTTATTTAAAGTGAAGATTGTCTGATGTTAGAGTATGCTACTTTAAGTCATACTTGGGACTCTTAGCAAAAAATGGACAACCAAAGTAGCTTTCTCCTACAAATTAAGATTTTCCAAAATAGGACTATACTGCCCTCGTTCATACTTAGAGTGAAAGTTACTGTATCAGAGAGCAAACAATGGGTAACCAAGATGCAAATGAGTCATTTTTTAATATGAACAATGACTTTCTTTTGTTTATAGAGTACTGCCCTCATTACTTCCTATTCACTCGATTTTAGCCCTTTTACGTTTTAAGAAAAAGAAATGCTCTCTTTTTGAGCAGTCTTATTCCCCAAAAGTCATAGGATGTTTCAAGCTCTGATACCATTGTACAATTTTAATGTTACAATTCCTGGTTTTGTAATGTTGCAAAATGCCCTTTCAAATGATAGTTGACAAAGTGTGTCACTATATGGCTATGTTCATAAACTTCTAGACATACTTTAATATGCATTTATATTTTTTAAATCCACCCCTATATCCAAAGTGCAAGGTAACTTGCTTCCTATCTTTCTAACATCAAGAAAATCTCAACACGTAGTGTAATTTGAAATGATTTTTTGTTCCATTTTACCTTATGCATTTTGTTAGGATACAAAAGGTACTGAACTGTTTGTCTTCCCAAATACCTTTCATGAGGTCGTACTCAAGCACACTTAGTGTGAAATCTTGATTCTAGTATGGCAATGTTCTGGGGATTCTCATTTTTAGTTCTTTACCAAAACTGACCATCTGGTTGTGAAAAAGAGCAACTGCCTCATCCTAACCTTCACATAAATTATTGAATTTTGTAAGAGTAAAATGACAAAAGGAAGGAAGGTTTCAGCTGTTATTGAAGCTTTTGTGAGTAACAGTATGATGCTAATGAAGAATTGACCTTATTTCCATGTTAATGTATTTCCTTCCCCCAGATTTGGGCACCCCCGACCCCACCTAAAGATGACAACGATGTTTACATTGACCATTCCATGATGCTGATGTATGAACAGTCCACCATGACAGAGTCACAGCTTCCACCAGTCTACATCAAGAAAGAATCAAAGAGGATTAAAGTTGAACACTGTGAGTAGAAAGCAGGCATTGCTTTAAATATTTTTTTTCCTTTTGGTGGGTGTTGGTCTTTTATTTGATTTTTTTTTTGTCTTTTTCATTAACATTTCTTTAGCAAGTATATGTAGCCCTTTGTAGCATTTATTGTCATTTTGTGCCTATAAAAATTACAGCTTCACTTTGAGTGTCTAACAACTTATGAACTTAGCCCTAATATTAATTTTGTTTACTTGAGACAGCTTAGGTAGGGGGGGGGGGTACCTTTTGTATAATAGCTCTTCAGATAAAGACCAACCTTGATGTGCCTATTACAGGGATCAAAACCTGGATCTGCAAATTTCTAGGCCTCATTGGTACAAGAGTCACTGCCTTTTTCCACCCTACCACATCAGTGGATTTTCATAGGCTGAAAATATCTGTAATTTATCATAATCAGGAAGTATTCCTGACAAGGGGTTAAATATTTGAATATTATGTTATGAGTGTGAAGTTAGAGAACAGCTTAACAGCTTCTATAAATTGAGATTAATTTTACATTGGTTTTGGTTTTGATTGAAAACAGTCTGTTACATAGTTATTGTTTGTCGCTCCTACAGTACGTGTCAAGGTCAAGTCACACAAGCCAGAGCAGCCCCATGTCCAGACACCATCAGTGATGACCCCTCCTCAGTCTCTATTCAACCGCCCATCCACCGCTCTTCTGCGAATGCGGAGGGAGCTGGCCAAGCAACAGCAGATACGGTCCATGGCGGGTAAACCCACTGTCAAACCATTTGTTCAGAGACCTACATCGGTGGATGTTCATGTACAGGATAAGCCTGAATGGTTAATTAATGAAGACTGGGCCCTCTTACAGGTATGCACAGAATTAAGCTGATAGTTGTGTGGTTGTGTTTGTGTTGATTAGGTCTAAAGACAGGCTATTGAAATGATATCTAATGCCAAATGCCGTATACCATCATACATTTGGCATCTGCAGCACTTAGACGGCGTGTTTGGTCTAGTGGTAGAGCATCCGCCTCTAAATAAATAAAGATCAGTCTTAGCCAAAGCTCAAAATGTAATGAGTTTGTTTACTTAATTTGTTCACTGGCTACATTGTAATTAAGAATAGCTCTAAATTGAACATATATAGGGAATTATTTGTGTTTTTCTGATCTATTGTAGGCGGTCCAAACATTGCAAGAACTGCCGCTTGCTCTGCAACCTCTCATACCTGGACATACCATCAACTGGGATCTTGTCAGTGATATTGTCAACTCCTGCAGTCGCATTTATCGGTCACCAAAGCAGTGCAAGATCCGTTATGAGAATGTCATCATACCCCGAGAAGAAGGCAAGATACTGTATGACAGCAATCCGAAAAAGCAGAAGAAAAATAAGAATATATATAGGGTTAGTAGAGCTCCTTTATGTTTGGGGGACACAGGAGTAAAATATAGTATGTGTTTAAACACTGTTTTCCATGTTGTGTGAAATTTGGAAATGTAGAAGAACCATGACACATTTTAATTGCTGGTTTAATGTTGGAAATGTCACAGAATTTATATACACAAGGGGAATTGTAACTCATGAAAGGAAGTTTCCGCTGTGTGCTGTTGATGTGATGAACCATGTATGTATCTTTTGTCTATTTTTTGTTTGCAGACCAAGTCTAATAGACCAATGAAGACTGGCCAGCTACATGCTCAAGACTCCAACGCATCACATAGTGGATTATTCAACAGCAAGTTTGATGGAATGAAGGCTGCTATAGCAAAGAGAACTCCTTTCTGTAAACAAGTGTGAGTGAAGTATTTTAAAGTAGGGGAGGAGAGGAAGGGAGGGGGATAGGATTATTACAGTGTCATATCGTAAAGAATTGGAAATGGATACCATCAGATATTGTTGTGAATATTCCATGTCTAAGTCTCTGCAAAAAAATTGTGAATTTACCCCAAAAAGATATTTGACCTGTCCTCTAAAGTAATTTAGGTTGAAAAATTTTTTCCCCCTTTTTTTATGATATATTCAAATTGTATTTGAAGTTGTTAGTTGTTAGATTAAACTCATTGCAACAAAGACAAGTGTTGTGTGTGAAAATTCAGGAAATTAGTAATAATGCACATCTTCCTTTTGTGGTTGCTACAAAGAAAATTTCTCACTGTGTGAGATATATCTTGTACTACCCCATGTCTCTTAGTTTCCGTGTATGTTCATATTTCCTTAGCTGTATCTACCATCAAGTATTTTAGAACTGGTGTTTGTGACAGAGACAAAGTTTTGACTGGGACAAACACAGAAAAAGGGAGAATCAAAGTAATTTAAGTCAAATGTATTTTATACATACTTTGTTGATGAGTTCTTATGGTAACACATGCTTGTTTTCCTCTTGCTTGAATAGACTGAATAATCCATTGCTGAAAAATCCTAAACACAGTGCTGTCCTGAATGAGATGAATATCAGTTATGATAAACCCATGACCCCCTCCCAGGTAGCAGCCAAGAGGGCAGAAAGGATTGCCAAGGAAAAGAAGGTATAGTATGAAAATGCTACTCACTTATTACTTATGTCAGGAATGAGAGCTCTCATGTCCTTTTTTGGCCCTTAATACATGGAGGTGTGGTCAGGTGTAGATGGCATACCAGCTGTGCCCCTAAACCAGGAGTCCACAACCATTTAGAGGGTGCAGGTTATGCTGAGGTCTATACTATTGATTTGTGATAAGATAAGGGACAGGGTGTTAAATGTTGAAGGGAGGGCATTTTGTGTACAAGTTAAGCATGCCTTATTGGGAGGGGATATATCCATACTTCAGGCTGGGGCTGGCCAAGGGCAAAAAGCTGCTGACCACTGCCTTGATGGATGAATACAGTCACACTACTTGGTGTTAAAATATTATTTGCACTCACTAAATACATTGTGTAGTGATACTACAGTAGCTGTAATGGTGAAGTTCACGGTTTCTTTACTGTGATGTGTGGAATGTTTTGCCATAGCCTCCATCTATGCCCCACCTATGATTCAGATCATTTGATAGTGCAAAGAAAAGAATAGTTATCAAATGGTCTCATATTCATAAACAAACAAATCTAAGTTATGTAAGAAAGTGTATTTAAGATTATCTTGAGTAGGTCAAGTGTGACAACATATAATTGTGCAATCTGTCAGTATAAATTGAGTAGGTATCTTCAGCTTACATATTTTCTATTGATACGGGAGGTGACAAAATGCAATAAAATTTAAATATTTGTACCATTTCTTTTGTAACATAAGGTACTCTGTAACAATTCTAAACTATAAATAAGGGAGAGTATAAGCAGAATATTTAAAGTTTGTAGTATCTTAGAATGTTCACTCTTCAATTATCTTGATATAGCAACAACAAGAACAGCAACAGCAGCGTCTGCAAGCTGCAGCAGTGGCAGCAGCAGCTGCCAAGGCTCAGCAACAACAGCAGCAACAGCAGCAACAACAAAAGCAGGCACAGGCTGCAAAGGCTGTGGTACAGCCTGCTGGCAGTGGTACTACAGCAACTGTGATGGTAAGTGACACAGTTCATTTTAAAGGGGCTCATTGAGTTGATATGGATCATTTTGTGATGAGTTTGAAGGAAATCATTGCATATCAATGTTTCTTATAAGTCTCATTACTCATGAATCACTTGCTATATTTACCGAAAAATGTGAGAAATTTTAGTTTTTGTAGACGGGTTGCATATGATTTATACCTAATGGTAAAAAGTGTCTGGTTACTAATTTTGCCCTTTTAATGCCATTTCAGTTGTGTGTCAGATGTGCAGAATCTCTTAGTTTGATCATTTGCCATCAAGATGTGAGTAAATATCAACAGTTGTGAAAAAAAAAATACGAATTTTGTGAACCAACTCAAAAAAACTCCTTTAGTGTTCATGTATGAGTTGAATAAGCTTTTCGTCAGTTGTCCAATTTTGTATTGATACTTTGTCTTTGGTCAAGTAATTTGCATTTATAGTCTATGACCAAGACGATGTGTCAAAATGGCATAGCTGCAGCTGCCTCAGCAAAGCTTTAACACTGCAGTGCTATTTTGTTGCTTTTCCCATTATAATAGCTGGATTCAATTAAATTCTGGTATTGAAGTGTGTATGACAATTAGGCATGGCTGCAGCCTCTCTTTTGACATGGTACCCAAGTCATATTTACAACTCAATTTCTTTTTTATCTAAATTTTGTGGGTTGACCCTGATGCCTCCTCCCCGTATTGTTAATTACCTTCTGGTGCCCTGTACATTCCTCTTTCCGCCTTGTACATTCCTATTCCCTGGCTCGATCTTGCTCAACCCTCATGGTCTTGTTATACTTGCTGTTACATAGCTCCCAGAAGAGATCTGGTAAATGACACTATGGTAAACTGTTAATAGACAAACTGAACCAAAAGTTATAGCTAACAGCCATGAGTTCATGGAGGAGGCTCAAACACATTGACATTACCTCAAGCCAGTGTAACAAATGTGAGGGGAATCTTGGCACCATAATCTTATCTGGTGAAATATCTCCTCTAAGATTACATAAGGGTTTTACCTCCCACTTTCAGTTAGCATGTGCTGGGAGTGTATTGTGTTGATTTGCTTGTTGTTCTGTTGGGGATGAAGAAACGAAGGGCCATTGATTTGATATGGCAGGAGAAATCGATGTTTGAAGAGTGAGACCTAGAGTCACTTCTGCTGGAGTGCTAGAAGTCTCAAACAGTAACTCATGAGGTGTCTGTATTTGCTGATGTAGATCTCATTCTAGCAGCTTGGATATCTCTTGTACAAATATGTTTATCAATTGGGTGTGGTTGTATTGTTCAGTTTTTAAGTCTCCAGTGGTCTAAAAGTAAAGTTTAACTTAGCATAGTGATGGTACAGATTGATGCATCTGTGATATGTTTGTAAAATGTTTAAGATAGACTTTGTGAATAAGTTTTTTACATGGTTCATCAGGCTGCATGACAAGCTTAAATTCGTGATCTCCCTTAGAAAATCAAAATGAAACAACAATGCTTAAAACATTAAAATCATGTCTGAACCATATTTACCAGAAATCCCCAGTCATCCCCTGTGTGCAGTAGAGTGAGTCCCATACAATATTTCCATAGCAAGGTGTCAGTAACAACAACAGTGATAATGGTTGTAAACTGTTTATATTCAGCAGGGTACAGCCATAGCAAGAGGTACCATACCAACAGTAGTACCCGCTATCAGAGGTACTGGTGGTAGCAGCATAGTAGTGAATACCTCCAGTACTGGTACCGGTGGTGTAACATTTGCCACGATCAACAAACGCATGACCCAGCAGTTGACTCCGGTGGTTTCAGCAGCAGCTGCAGCAGCAGCAGGAATAACTGGACCCACTGTGGTAAGTTGGTTATGTCTTGAAGAAAAAGGGGGTGGGGGTGGGGTGGAGAGGAAGGAGAAAGCAAACTTTCCTAAAGGTTGTTCCTCTTGGTTAGATGGTTTGGTAGAGTACAACCATATAGCAGTCTGTGTATAACAGGTTTAACCCTTCGGTTGAGAATAGTACCTAAGCGTGGGTACTTTGCTTACATTATTGTGTGTTTAGACCATACTCATTGATTACCTTATAAACCAGCTTTCAATGCTTCTGCATGTATTTCTGCCATTACAAGTGAAATGTCCTTTGGTGATGTATGCATTTGTGGTATTAATGAATTTTTTTATACCTCTGTTCATGAAAGTGAGAAATCAAATTTTTAAATACAACCAGTTTTAATTCGAGTGTGTTAAGGGTATGAGTATATTGTATTAACAGTGAATAAGCAGTATTAGGAAGAAAGAGTATGATATTATCACAAGTATGCCTTGTAATGAGTAAATATAAAATCTAAAATAAAGGGACTGAGTGCAGATATGTGGTAGAATATGGCACCATGTATGGAACGAAGACATCATAAGGGCATTGCTATTTTCATATTAGCTTATACAGTAGGGTACATCATATTTAAAAATCTCATAGGGCAACAAAGCCAAGCAGAAGATTTTGTGTTGTGTTGTATATGTTTGGTTGTATTTTGTTAGGAAAAGCACAAAGGCCATGGGTGGCCTTGAAAAGTATGCCATTTTATAGGTCACCAAGACCATTGCCAAAAGTACAAAGGCCATGTCCTATGTGGCCAAGGTTCATTACCAGCCCTGTGGCACTAATAAAGAGAATATTTTAATTTTCAATCCAGGCTGGTACACTGGCCCAGGTGGTCCGTTCCCAGGGGGTGCGCACCACCATCCCTGTGACTGCCATCATTACAACGCAGGCTGGTAGGACCACTGCTGCTCAAGTCGTATCCTCTGTATACACTACCTCTGCTCAACAACCACGTGCTGCAACAGCGCCCTCACAGACAGGTGAGTGAGAAAAGAGATGTTTCCCTTTTCCAAGTAGCAATTTCAAAGCATTATGGGACAGAGTTTTGGTGTGCATTGTTTTTTGTCACTGTAAACTTTCTTTGACAATGTGGAACATAGCAAAACTATCCCATAATATAAAATCTGTGTTTTGGAAAAAAGAAGATAATTCTTGTGTCATCCTTTGTTTGATAAACCTCGGCTTCAAGGACCGTTATTATTGAAGTAATTGTTGTCCTGTTCACAAAGCAAACTTAGAAAACTGTCGGGGAAAGAATTTCTGATACTTCACAGGACTTCTGTAAAGTCATTATTTGCTTCTTCCATCATGATCAGCCATCTTAGTTATGGTCAACTTTGATGAGGGTCTTTCTGAGGACACTGGATGATGTTAAAAATAGTTCCAACTATTCTAAAAAGTACCTCTGATTTTATAAGAAAAAGACCGACTGCATGGTCAAGTGGTTAGAGCATCCAACTTGCAGCCGGAAGGTCGGAGGTTTGGATCCTGGCCGGGTCATACCAAAGACTTTAAAAATGGAACCTACTACCATTGTGCTTGGTGCTCAGCATAAGCAATGGAGTAGGAAAAACAAGCCAGTGAGCCACAACTGGAACAAAGGCCGTGGCCGGCCCGACTTAAACCAAATGGTTAGAAACTGAGCCGTAAAACTTCATCTTACTCTTCTAACTCTTTATAAGGAAAAGGAATTATGCACAAAAAGCAGCAGGGATGTCTATTGATGACATCCTCTGTGTTCACCGTGGTGCTATAGTAACTTCATCCTTTCAAGGAGAGACTCTTGGCTATTTATCCAGAGTTAACTTACATTTGGATGAAACAAAATTGCTCATTAGAGATGGATAGCTATTTACATTATAATATGCAGGAGAAGTTTTGCAAATATTGTCAAATGATAACAGTGGCATTGTGAATAGTGTGAGTGTCTGAAGTTTGTAATAAAACTTTATTTTGTGGCATACTTTTATGAAATGAAGTTATTAGTATTTGTGACATTATAGTGGGAGTTACATGAGGGGCTGTACTTGTTGGATAAGAAGGGCTCATTTGATTACATGTCCACCTATCGTTAAACAAAGACCATGGTGTTTCCCGCCTGTCGTAAGAGGCGACTAAAGGGAAGGACTTGCACCATATGTGAACTTTATTTGAAACCGAACTTGAACTTGAACCGTTTTTGAAACGGTACTTAAACTTTACTTTTTTATCTAGTTGACACTATATAACACATTCGTGTTGATGTGTCGTTAAATCTGATCTAACTTAGATTTTGCTGACTAGCATAGCCCGCTTGTGACTTTGAGTGACTTTCTCAGGTCCTGTTAGATAGCAATGCAAAATATGCATCATTTGTTAATGTATTCCTCTATTGCAGAGAAGCTAAGCATTTGTACTGAGGAGGAGTACTGCTTTTTCAGTTCATATATGATTGTTTTTTAGAATGTTGTTTTGTTATGTTCCACTTTTTTCAGATAGAAGTGATAAAAGCTATCCCTTTACATCAACATGTAGTTGTTTTGAAATTTTATCATGAGGTCCAAGGGATGTTTTTCTGTTTTTTGCATTTTGGCACTTTGGTATCCGTGTATATAGTAAACATGTATCCAGCTAATGGCAGAAGTCATATAGGAATCAGATGACCACACATGATCCCAGAAGTCATTGAAAATGTCAGAAAAGGCATAAATACAGTAAAGATCAAACGAGCCTTTAATAATATGTAAAAATATATGTAAACACTAACCAATCCTTATATCACTAACCTGGTTGGTGTAAATTAAATATTGATGGTCTCTTGGTGTATAAATTATCACATTAATTTATATTTTCTTATTTGAACTGTTGCAGTTACCAGCACACAACTGAAGACTCTTGGGTCTGTGCAGATTGCATTTTTGAGACAACAACAACAGTTAAAGGTAATATGGTGAATGAAGTTTACTTTGTATAATGACAAATGTTGTTTATTCGTCAGTTAATAGGTTATTATGGTTGATGGAGATACTTGAGATTTAGTTAAGTTTTACGTTGTGATGGTACACTATTATGGTATAGTGCATGGTACCTGGTTTATGCTGGAAATAAGAAAAGGCTGGACAATAAGTTCCCCATTTCTCAAGTCAGGAGAAATGTCACTTGAGAAGAATGCTTTGAATCAGATAAAGGTCAGGGAATTAATTGGCACCAAAGACAAAAAGTGGTCAGTCTGTTAAATTATGTTTGAACATTGTCTTCCGCATGATTGGCCATGATGTCTTTATTAAAATTTCCTAGCCTGGAATTTTGAAAAATTTTATCAGTGGAAAATATGAGAGGCAAATCAGTTTATTTTGTTTCCATAAAATACTAGAAATTATGTCATGACAGTACAATGTCCCCTGTCATGTGATGTCTGCTTTTACTTTACATGCAGATGGAACAGCGCGCTAAAATACAACAACAGCAAGCACATGCTCAGGCGCAAGCAGTACAGGCTCAGGCCCAGGCCCAAGCCCAAGCAGCTCAGCAACAGGTTCAACTTCAAGCCTTGACCAAGGTGGTGTCCCCATCAGTCAGTACCTCTGGTACAACCATCACCCAACAACAGTTGTCAGCTTTACAGCAGCAACAGGTATGTCCTTGCAATAGACAAGTTGGGAATGTTTTCAAACAATGCATCAAGGGATGAGTCAAAGGTGAAGTGAACCACTCACCTCGACATTTGTTGATTATGTACACATCTTTTGGAAGTTCAGTTATCATTGGTATTACAAGCATAGACAATGAAGTTCAGGCGCAATACATGTCCACCTGGGGAGGGGGCGGGGCAAATATATCATGCGCATGCAGGCGAAAAAGTTGTCACAGTACAGCTGATCTTTTGACCCCACCCAGAAGTACTGAATTACCCAACTCACTCATTCAGGGCATCTTCTTAGACCACTCTTTTATCAGTTTAGGTGTTTCCTTAGAGTTGTTGTTGAGCCACCTTAGGTACCCTCTTAAAACAGTCTGAACCATTCTGAACATGTTTTAAAATTACTCTTAACCAATATAGGTTCTTCCTAAAACCGTTGTTTAACCACATTGGAATTAAATGCTATCACTTTATTTGTTATCCTAGGTGATCTTTTAAATCAAGTTTGTACCACCTACATGCATAAAGTTTTGCCAAATAAATTGAATCAGTCAATCAATCAACCACTCTAAGCATCTTCTGAAACCAGTGTAAACAATTCTAAACAGCTCTTAAACTTATTCTTTGACAAAGTTAGGTGCCTTCTGAAACCATTACCTAACCAGTTTAGTCATCTTCTCAAATAATCTTAACAATTCTAAATATATTATGAAATTATTTCTGTAAAGCTTTCCTGTAATCGTTCTTGAACCATTCTAGGTACCTTCTTTAAATAGTCTCATTCACTGGGAACATCTTAAATAAATCTTCATCCATTCTTGGTACCATATGAAACCATTTTGACTCTCTCTAGGCATCCTTTGAAACCAGTTTTAACCATTCTTAATGCTTTCTGAAGTGGTTGTTTAACCTTTCTTGGAACATTCTGAAACCATTATTTGTAAACCAAAGGTCAGGCATCTTCTTTATAACAGTCTTAAGCATTCTAACCCTCCTTCTTAACCATTATGAAACCATCTAAGACAGCTTCTAAACCATTGTTGTATGAATCCAAGCAACTTCTCAACCAGTCTTTTGCCACTCTTGTTTCTTTACCATCAACTACATATTGTAGGTATCCTTGACAACCATTTCATTGTCGTCCTGTTAAATGCAATGTAAACTTTCTAGAGTGGACTGGTTTATGTAAACTTGTGTCTAGTACAGATGGATGTTTTGTAGCAATTTTTTGGTAATAATTCATTGCCATACTTGAATGTGACACATCTGTTTCATGAAAAAGGAATAATGCACAAAAAGCAGCAGAGATGTCCATTGATGACATTATCTGTGTTCACCATGGTGCTATAGTAACTTCATCCTTTCAAGGAGTAACTCATGGCAGTATCTCCAGAGTCTACTTACATTTGGATGAAATAACATCATTAACAATGAAAGATGGTTAGCTATTAATATTGTAATAAACTGGAAAACTTTTGAGAATATTTCCAGGTAAAATGCCTTACAGTTGAATGCAGGGCTGGTAACTTTCTATGTTCAAGGTGTATTTTGGTAGACTTTAAATGCTGTTGGCAGTAGCTGTTGCCAGGACTTGTAATGTAGTTGCTTACTGTTGCTACTGGAACTTCTGATGTAGTTGCTATGTAGTTATGACAAAATGCTGAGTATATTTTACGTGCAAGTAGCTGTTTGCCACACATGGGAATGTAGTTTCTAAGCTGGATGGAAAGTTTAAAAGTTGTTGCTAGTAGCTGTATCTAGAACTAAGGATATAGTGGTTACTTAGAGCTTGCAATGTAGTGGTCTATATGAAAAATTTTAGTTGACAAAGTGAAGTATGAGTATCCAAGATTTATCTGAACCACGGGTTATGAGATGTAGCAAAATTGTATTGACAGTGTTTATGATAAATCTAAATGACAAAGGAAAGACGACATGGGGAGGTTGATGTGTTAACTTAGCTCTGCCTTACATTTCTCCTGGCTAGCTGGCTCAGAAACTACGTAGTCCTGAGATACAGGCTCTTTTGAAGCAGCAGGCTTTACGGGCTTCGAAAGGACTTCCAACAGTCAAGGGTCTTACTGTTAGCTCTGTGTCCAGTGTAGCTTCTCAAGGTGAGTTTTTGTACTTTTATGTCTAGTAATTATAAGGGAATAATTAGGTATTGTTATACTGGTGTAGTTGAGATTAATATCTCAACTTCTGTGAGCTGTGTGTCAATTGTAGCATCTCAAGGTATCTGTTAATCAATGTCTAAAAACTATAAGGTAATGATGAGATGTAATTTCCTGGTGTAGTTAAGGTTGATACTGCAACTTTTGGTAGCTCTGTGTCAAGTGTAGCTTCTGAAAGTGAGTATCTGTAATTTTATGTCCAAAAATTATGAGGGAATAATGAAGTGTAGTTGTCTGGTGTAGATGAGATTAATATCTTATTTCCTGTTAGCTATGTGTCAATTGTCACAGCTCAAGGCGAGTAGCTGTAATTTTCGGATAAGAGTGAACTTCTCTTAAAGTCATGTCATTTGGAAATATGTTTAGTTGTAAGTTTGTACTTGAAAGAGTTTTAAATGCGTGATATGTCTGGATGAGATAAAACCACAGGAATACTTGCTGTCAAGGTCATAGAAAACCATAGAAAAAGGGAAGAAAGAGTCAGAAAAGTGCCTCGTGGGAAACAATTCTGTTTTTCATTGAGTTCAACAGCTACCCAGACTGTGGGTACAAGTCCACTAAACTTAAGGTTTATAAAGAAATAAAAATTGTAACTAAAATCATTATTTTAATGAATACTGGTGACTTCTCATTAACAGTTCTGTCTCAGGCTCAGGCACAGATTAAACAGCAAGCAGTTACTGTAGCTACACAGCCAGGTACCCTGAAAACACTGACCCTACCACAGGGTACTACTGTCAGTGGTGCCACAGGGGCAGCTGGTACCACCACACAGAAAGTCAACTTCCTACAGCTAGTACAGATGCCTAAACAACATCAAAAAGTGGTAAGTCTGTAACATCATGCCTGGATTTACGGAGGCTAGAGGTAGAGCTAATTAATAGGGTAGGCAGAAACTGGCATTTTGGTAGAGGAAAGCAACAGCAAGGCAGGACTACATTTTGCAGGGGTGGTATTACTCACTTGTGAGGGTGAGATCCTCTTCCACCCCCTTTGGCTATGCTGCTGACAGTATAGGGAGATTTCAAGCGTGCAAAAGTCAACTAACGCAACCACCTTCTGGAGGACAAACACACACGGACGCTTGGTCATGTACTAAAGTAATGTGGTACGTGGTGCAGTGTCATCCAGAACAACTAGTGCGTCCACTGAATTTGACCTTTTGACCTTTGGTGCAAGCTCCCTATAGTTATCCTTCTGCAGTTCTCATCAGAGGAGGATGTAAACCTTTATTTAATTTTGCTATTTACAAGAGGAAGCTAATCTAATCAAAGTTGTGAAATTTTCATTCAGTCCCCTTTAAGTTCTTGACAGTATAGCAGGCTTATCATGTTTGTCTTGCAAAGAAAACTTGTGCAAGCAGGAGCAATTTCATTTCAAACTGATGAGCAGTGCTTCGTTTTTTTTTAATCTACAAGGCATACAAATTGTGTAAAACCCCAGAGCAGCTTTAAGTAGTCCTCTTAAAAAAGAATGGCAGGAAAAAACATGTAACAATGATTTTTGGAGCTTTTCTTGTTTTGATCCACTGTGTGGCCAACATGAGCCATAACTCTTAACAGCATACTGTACAATGATGGTCTTTATTAAGTAGGACCAGTAATCAGTGTGAAAAGTCTTAGGCAGCAAATTGCTGTGTGTTAGTTAGTTAGATGAGGTTTTACGGCTCAGTTTGTAACCAAATGCTTTATGTCGGGCTGGTCGGTTTTTTTTCCAGTCGTGAATCTCTGGCTTGGTTTCCCTACTCCATTGCTTATGCCGAGCGCCAAGCACATTGGTAGTAGATTTCACTTTCAAAGTCTTTGGTATGACCCAGCCAGGATTTGAACCCCTGACCTTCTGGCTGCAAGTTGGATGCTCTAACAAGTTGTTTGATTGGGAATTTTTAGTTTGTGTTGTCTACTAATGATCTACTAATGATGACATTTTTAAATGGAAATATTGTGATTACATGGCAACATCATAGCATAGACAGACATTAGCCTTTAGCTGTGGCAAGCCATTCAGCCTCACCAGTAAACTCCCACTTAAACTTTTCTTACCAAAATAGTATGTATTTCAGGAATTATCAATGTTGCATCATTTGAAAATATGAAAGTATGGATGACATTATTTGTGAGGTACAAAGTAGTGAATTCCTCGCCTAGCATTCTGTTCTACAGCGCTGAAATATAACACTTGTCCTATAGTTCAAGACAAGTAAAATAAGCATTGGATGACCATATTCCTCTCTTTGACCTTGTCGGATGGACAAGTAAATTTTATGTATAATTGAACAGTTCACTACATCAGCAAGAATCCCCCAAAAATCCCCTTATATGAGGTGGTATTGAGACAATGGTATGGGACCTGTCATTCACCATTGAAACATAAAAATAAACAAAAAGATCACTGGGAAGCATACAGAACTTGAAATAAACATTTGTTTACTATGGAAGGGACTTGAAATAGAGTTGTTCATCTTTTGTTTGTCACTTTAATTGGGACAACCAAAGAATATTTTGGACAACCAAACTTGAGCTTTAAAGTTGTCCAAAGGACAGCCTGGAAATTTTCTTAAAAATCAAGCCCATTATATATATATATATATCTATATATCTATATATATATCTATATATAT
>WURT03248822.1:0-26051 GCA_009936505.3 Holothuria glaberrima | reverse complement strand
CCCCACTTTGGAAACATGTTTCTATCCTAAAAACTCATGTTTAATTCCTAAACACTGTGTGTTTAATTCCTAAACATTATGTGTTTAATTTCTGAACATGTTTAGACTTTAAACTTGTTTCCAAAGTGGGGACAAAAAAGTGTTTAGAAAAGTGTTTATTTCATAAACACTGTTTTTACAGTGTAATAGGCAACATTTCTCTCTAGAGATGGGAAGAGTACAAACGAATATTCCGCTAGTATTTGAAATGTGGGCTTTTTTCTTTTGTAGTACTGGTCGACCTTCAGAACGTCTCAATCGTCTACACAAGTCAGAAACGTTTCCAAAATTGACTCTTAGTGTGATATTGTAATTTGTGCCTCTATTTTGCAGCGATGGCGTGCCATGTCTACTCCAAGATCCGATTGGGGACCTGCTGTAGGAAAGTTCAGAGTAGACGCTTGGTATGTTCACCTTAGAAACGGGACGACCATGGGAGGAGACTTACCACCATCAGCCGAGTCTAGAGGACACCAAAGTGAAGATGACTTTGATAACATTGAACCCAAAGAACAATATGACAATGAAAATTACGGGAACGAAAAAGCTTATGTAAATCCTTCATACACAGGAGAATGACAGCCAAATTTTAACAACGATCTTCCTATTTGAATTCTAGCCTTAAAAATACAAGACTTAGTTCGGAGTAACCATAAAAGTGTCGTTTTTCTCATTTAAATAACCGTAGGCGAAGGAGGGAGGAGCTAGCTGCTCAACTTCCGACAGCAAAATTGTTTTTTCCGGGCAAGAAATACCCTATTTTTAGACAAACATCAATTAAAATTCTGGCAAAGGTGCTGTAGCCCCCCCCCCCCATCAATTATGTAAATTACTGACGTCGAATAAAAAATTACTTGTAAGGTAACAAAATTTTCATACCTGTGTCGTTAGGAAGTGCAATTACTTTCAAGAATACCAGTGGTCTACCTCACCATATGTAGTTATTATCCGTATGGTGCTGTTTTTAAATATGAAGAAACGAGTTACTGCGCAAAATGATTTCAAAGTAAGTTGTGATCACTGCGCACGTTATCACATAGATACATACGGGACTTCCTCGTTTCCTTATGATAATTGATTGAATGCTAAGATGTAACGAAAATATAACGTTGGTGATTTTTTTTCGTAGTGATTTAATGCATACCCAGTCAAAAAAAACGTTAATTTGCAATAATCTATCACACTGCAAATATAAAAACAGTGACTTACAACCAATTTTAGCGGTTTCTTCACCTCGATCCAGGTATTTAGCATTTTAAAAAACGTCCTCAAAACTATGGGTGAACAACTATCTCACAATTTTGATGATTCGCTATAAAAAAAATGTGACATCACGCCTTTTTCTTTACCACTGTTGAATCATCATTTACCTTTCGACAGTCTTCCATACGTTTTCGTACTCTATTCGCTATGAAACGCATCTTCGCGCCTCGAATTACTCAATTCCAATTTCAAACAAAAAAGAAGACAAAAGATTACCTTTCTGTAATAATTACGTGAACAAAGGGTTAACACATTTTTCTTCAACTCCTCTTTTATACCTAGTATTTGAATTAACGAACAATTCAAATGATGCAAACAATTGCAAGCAAATGCTTCGTTCTCAGCACTTTCACCCGTAACTGTTTGTATGGAGAAGTGATAACAGGTGACGTGATCATGACCTTTTCAAATAATGAAATACCATCTTGAGAATTCATTTGTCTTTCATTTCATAGGCGTCGAAAGCGAGGGAGGGGGACGGGTGGGATGAATTTCTCGTGTCAAAAACGTGGATAGGGAAATATGCTTTTCATCCCACCCACCTCTATATTCAAGAAATAAAACCCCCTATCGTTGCTTCTGTAAAAAGGCAGAATTTTCAGTAATTTTCTTTAAAATTTGCGCAATATATCCCAACAAATATGCATCTCAAATATTCAAATATTCCCCAAAGGGGAGAGGGACCCCCTCTTTTTAGGCCCCTCCCCTAGAAAGGTGGTCAGAAAAATAACCTTCAGCAACCCTTTCCCCTAGCTGATAACAGTTTCCTACGTATATGTATTGGCCAGGTCCTCTATCCATATCACTACTACACTTTATGGTATGTTTTCTTCTTTAAGGGTTGGTTAACTTTGTGACTGATCCTGAATCTAAATACTTTTGGGTTTTGTATGAACGATCCTGAATAAGTAATGTTCTATTACACTTTCAAGGTTATCAAAGACAATAGATTCTAAAACTGGTGTGTAGTGGGCAGCTGAAATCAGGAGTAGGTGGTGGAGCTGATGTATTTTTAAAAGGGGACTTTTAAGTATCCTTACAATACTGACTTCGCTAAAATGATGTTTCCATATCCGGCCATTTTATAGGCTGGATGGGGTTATCATGTTATCGACCGCATCCCTTAGCCCTTATACATGGAAGGGTCCTTAAAATGCATGTCTATGGGAGATGACCTGATGACTGTGTCGATCAATTGTGTTTTCAAGTCCATTGGATTCCCCGGAGTTGTACACCCCAAAAGAAAAAGTTAACCATTTTTCAGGGAAGTCAATCATAATGTCCATCAAAAAGAGGTCTCCGCGACGAGAATTAGCTGGACGTCTTAACTCTGAACCCCCCCCCCCCCACCACACACACTCCACACAGCGTCGGTGGCAAGGGGCTTACACTAAACGTATCGTTTTTCTTATATATCTAACGCGTTTGTTGTCCTATACTTAGCTTCTAACCTAGATTTTTAGATCTTCTTTAGTGCGACTTTGGCCAAATGTTCGGCCATGATGAATGAGGTCGTTTGAGTCTGATTAATGTCAGAGACCCCTCTCTCGATGTATACATGACATGTTAACTCGACTGTGTTCATTTCTTCATTGTGTGGTCTTTTTAATATTATTTAATATTTTTCCAAGAAAACTTTAAAGTAATTTCTTAGTTCGTATTCGTTGCTTAAACTAATTCTAATGTAATTTTTTACATGTGAACCCTAAGTGTTTATGAAATATATATCTAATAGTTACATACATGGGAAATGATAATGGTAATTTACAGAAACGAAAATCAATGCAAACCAAGAAAATGTATTCGAGCTTAATGTGATCCTCCCTGCCTTTAGCTTTTTGGGGGCGTTGTCATTTTGCCTGTCAGAAATAAGCTCTTGCAACTCATTTAAAGTATCGAACTTTAATTTATAGCCAACAATATTTGTAAAAAATATATGAAATAGTCCAGTGTATCAATAAATCATGAAATTAAAAATTTGCTTGCAGGCTTTTCCATTTTATATTGTTGAACATATTTCTCAATAGTACAAGAAAGTTTCAATCGCTCTGCAAGACAGGAAATAGAACTGGATTGATATGTTTGTCTTTATTGTAACATAATATATTAACAGTGGTTCTAAAATAAACCGACTGCAATGATAATTTAACATTATTAATTGTACTGTAGATTGTAGAACATTTAATTTATTTCCGTAAATAGGAGTCTGATTGCATTTTTAAAGAGAACAGTGAGCGGACGACTCCCCTCGGAAAATTACCATCCCGACAATTTCACAAACCGGACAATTTGCTCTGTGACAATTTCCATCCATGACAATTATACCTATGACACGCCCCTCCCCACCGAAAAATGGATTTATCCTTTTGGGATTTGCCCTAAGGGCAATTTTCCTGAAACCACTTCTTCTTGTTTTCAGACAAATGACTAGATTTTGCAGATTTTGACAACTCCCCTTTGCTCGCTCAGATTTTTCTCATGTCACCCATGCTGCGGAAAGATTGACCCATTATGCCAGTTTAAAACTACCCTGTACTAGATACGCAAGGCAGACGACTAAATAGTATTACCTGAATGCTAAGCTTACGTTCTCGTAGTTATAAAACTACAAAATACCAATAACCAGAGACGTCGATTTGATTTTGGAAGTGACGGGATATCTGGCCTAAAACTTTTCTCTTATCCTGGTGAGGAATCTAAGAGGAGGAGGAGGGCCAGGTGCAAAATTGTGCCATATGTTTCAATATTTGAGGGTAGTATGAAAATTGGGGGTATACTTCATTGCCCAAAGGAAAAACTGCATGCAGGCTCAGCCTAGGATGGTGCTTGGATTTACCGACATGGGGGTCAAGCGCCCTGACTAGAGGCCAGTTACTCTAAGCTCTGACGGATGCAATAGGTTGCCGAAATGATGCTGATCGCAAAATATAACGCGCGGGAAGCGCTCCGAAAAAATTGGGATTATATTGAAAAAGATTTCATATTTTTGTTTACATTTAAAAAAAGTTGAAAAAGTTTGGGTTTTTATTAAAACATCTGCCCTTCTTAAGGGCAAACCAAGAAATTTGATGGTGCGACTGCATGGTCTTCTTCGGGGAGTACATATTTCATCTGACCCATTTATGCTCCCAGACGAAACGGAAAACTCTTTTTTCCTTACAACATATATTTGCCACGATGGTCAGGTTGAAGAATCTTCCAAAAGATAGGAAAAAGGGGTTAGAATTTCGCAAAGTTTCATTTACGAGTTTCTATTGAATCACGACTACAATACTTGTGGAACCGTGACGATGAATAAAACCAGTATGTTGGAAATGGCGGGCGTTACTGCTAGATGGAACTGAAGATGAAAGCGCGCGTAGCGTGCCAAAATCTTTTAAAGTTATAGAAAGAATTGGTACAGAATTTATTGCCTACGGACCTGATAAAGAGCCATGTGGAATACTTTCCGAGCATATTGAGTGTACGATATGCCTATTGAGTTCCACAGTCAGCGGATGTACCGGTAAGATCAGCAAATGTACCGACAGTCCATCCCAGGACGACAAGGGGGGAGATCGACCCCCCCCCCCCACGCCACTGGGTTCGAGTAAGAAAGTGAGTGTTTCCCCTCATTTGAAAACGTGTCTTTTCCATCAACTTTAAGAACGTAGCCTAATAGATTATTGTGTAATGATACACTGGACGGACTTTGGATATAACTAGTATAAGTCTGGTGAATTACTCGCTGAAAGAAAAAAATAATTGCAAAGCCTCATTTTGCAAAACTCAACCAACACCCTTGCAGTTTAAAAAGATACCACAAAAGCTTATTTTATTGTTTACATCTACAACCCCTTTAGACTGCAAAATGTGCAGACGAAAATCAAGCCTAAGTTATCCACTGGTTGGTCCATGAACTCATCTTTAAAGGCAAAGTTCTAACGAATTCGAAATACATTAATGGAAAGAAGGCAGGCAGACCTGTTTTGTCATTCCAACGCAACAGTCATCACATAACAAGTAAAAACTCATTTAAGTCGTAAATTGGTTTTTAGTTGGGGTTGGGCGGGGCTTTGCTTTAGTGCATTTTATCGGAAAGGCTACCACCTTTCCTCTTTCCCCCATCGAAAACATTAATTTATGTGTGCTACACAACACAAGAGTATCATGCCCCACGTGGAGGCTTTACCCACCTTAACGTTGACATCGTAATAGAAAAATCCGTTATTATAGATGACTGGTTCGCGAACCCGCCTTCGATCGCGATGTCAGCTCATATACCGATCTGACCCGCGGAGGGGACTCAACTTATTTAGTACGCCTTTAAGTCTTGAAGTCTTGACAAATCATGTTTGTGGGGATATGACTGAACAAGGAATATGCCGTACAGTCTGCTACGTAGGGAAATCCTGATCGTGCTCTCTTTCCCGAACCCCTCAGTCACTTCAGATGAACAAGTAAAATTATCCGTGTGAATAACCTTGAGTACGAAACCAACGAAAGCTACCAAAGCAAACCCTGTTTGCTCTGTTTGAGACAAATTAGTTAATTGAACCATAACTTTTAAGATGATACCTATTTTTCGTGAAATCTTTAAAGAAGATTGTTATTCACGTCTACAATTACATCATATGGCTGTTTTCACATTGAACACATTATATAGCGGTCCAGGTGATGTGGTCGCAATTGTGGCAAAATAGTAACCTGATAGAATTTCCAGCTCCCCCAAGAAGACTACCTACCAGTGCGGAAGATTCTCCCGTTTTGGCGAAAACCCAACTTCTCCCGAATGGGGTTAAGCCTATGCAACACATTGCATAGGATTGCTAGCCTAACGAAGAAAAGGTTAAGCACGATTGAAAACTATTCAAAAACGAGCATTTTTCTCAAAAATGGCGTAGTGAACCTATTCATTGGGACGTGGCTTTTCCGTGGCCATGGCAATAAACCTCTCGAATATACATTTAGTTCCATTACATTCAGTGGCGGAGGAACCGGTGGGGTGCTTCGGGGGCTAACCCCCAAATGAAAAAAGTGAGTGGGCTAAAGGTAAGTTCATCCCCCCCCCAATATATGCCAAGTGCAGACATAAGATCTATGTTTTAAGCCTGGGTACATACAGCTTTAAACACTCGGGAAGTGCAGTTTCCGGCCATCTGGGGGGGTTTGTAAAGCCAAAAATTTTCTTGTAAGCTCCGCGCCAACCGATGGTGGCGCTCCGCTTAGATAGTCTTCCTGGCGCTCAACCCCCCCCCCCCGCCCCAATTTTTTTTCCGTTTCACCGCCCCTGATTACCTTACACCGAAAACTTTGCCAGGGATTCAAAAACTCATTCCCCACTGGCAATGTTCACAAAGAGCTCGTTGGGATTGTGGGTAAAAAATGGCGGCGTAGATTGGCCAACCTTCTCTCTTCCAATCGGAAGAAAAAGGTGATTCTACTAATTGAGGGAATCTACCGGATTGCGTATCTAGGGAGTTATGACAGCCCAGGGGCAGCATGTACCAAATCTCCACAGTTCCATAGCTCATCGTAAGTAATTGAACGTGCTCACCAGTAATTCATCTGTATTCCTCAGTCCTCAATATTCAAACTTAGGGTATCTTGCCAAATTTAGTCCTAAACAGGAGGGTCTCAGAGTACTCTGTGTTGTTAAATGTATGGGCTCAGTTTGTGATAAAGTTGTTGCGTCAAGTACGTCGAGTACCTACTCTGCAAACACCAGAGGTATAGAGTAGAGTAAAGTAAACTTTATTGAATCCAAGAAAGGAGACAACATGTCTGCGATAAAAGGAGTAAGGAATAAAATGGATTGTACGAGAACAATGATGGCAAAAACATAAAAAACATAATTAAGAGAAAAGACAACGTTACATCAAGAATGAAAAGAACACAATAAATCAACGGCAACTTGAAAACAATAAGAAATGAAAGACGAAGATGACATGACCTAAAAATCTGAAGAACAGTTTGTTAGACTTAAAAGACATCAAAAGGGTAGATGAATAAAGAATCAGAAACACAACGAGTACCAACTAAAAAATTATCTCGAAAAATTCTCATTATGGATAAAAATGGCAGTACCTATGAATGAAGATTGATAACGATTAGTATGCGACACTAACGACCTCAGTCTACCACGGCGATTGATTTAACGGCTGCTTAGTTGGTCTTGCAGAGGACGGGTAGGGTCCGTAAGCAGGTAAGCACTGTTTTTTTTTTTTCCTGATAGTCTGATAATTCGCAAAACATGTTTCAGTTTGAAAGATTCTTGGGAAAGGAAGTATTTTCCTATTGCTGACGTTCCCACTGTTCAGAATTTCACTCATGATGGTACTGTCTAGATTTGAAAGCAATGTAAAAGGCGGTCTGCTCTTAAGTTTGAGGTACTGAGAGCTTGAAAACTTTTGGTAGGATCTCGATTCTACTCAACGGATCAAATTTAACGGGCCATTGAAGGAGCAGTCACTGACATTGCCAATATCACTTAGGAAATATTTAAATATATTAGCAAACCTTTTGCATGAAATCGTTCCGCAGTGAAAATCGATGCTTCGCGTTCCGTTTTAAGCTAGGGCCAGTCATTTAGCAGGCCGAGAGTGAGACCCGTTTAGGAGAAAATAAAATTCTCCCAAAGGGGGAAAACTTATGCACCACTGGCAGAACTTATGTATTGACATCACGAGACGTCATTTGAAAGAGCAAACCGTGAAGCTCGCTAGATAAGTTACGTAACTTTGGTGCACATACTGTAAGCATGTGCCCGACGTAGTCTTCGCACACGCCAGAAATAGCTGTCTGAATTTCAAGTGTTGATAAAGTTGCAACGGGCGCGCCCTTACCTCTGTCGTGGGCACAATTTGCGTTCTGTGACGTCATATGTATAAGGTCGTTAGGCTTGTTAGCCAAGTATAAACAAGTTTATAACAAGGTTAGGCAAGAATAAAGACCACTTGCATTTTGCACAAACCAGCGATTATGACGTTGCTTTTCCATGAATTTAATTCCTTACATCTGAAAGATTAAATTTGCAAGGGGATTCCAAAAAGGTGGTTTCCACCGAAAGTGTACATACGGAACTCAGAAGGAATTGTACATATGGCTAAAACAAGTAAAATGGGGGCGCCCATGACCTTTTTTTTCACCGATTGGGAAAACTGGATTCTACGCTAGAATTTACAGCTAAAGTTAACAATTCAACCGTAATGCTACATAATTTTAAAATAAAAGGAAATTATGATGCGGACGATTTTGAGGGGAAACCTTCTCATCCCAGACAGTTTGAATTCTCCCAACTTAGTTAGTTCTACCCCGCCCATAACTAGTTTCTCCTTGTGCAGTCACAAACTAGTTTATAGCTTAAGGCCATATCCTGATGTGCATATACAAGACCTTTATGTGCAAATATGCTATCCAACATGTGAACAAAACACTCTCTGTGCATGCTGTGTAATATTAGCTACTCTGCATCTTTTGAATTTTGTAACTCTGATGTCAATCAAAGAAGGGTCACCAGCTGAGACTTTTCCTTACCCACAAGTAAAAATCATTTTTGGGATGGAGAGAATCTGTCTTTAAGTAAGGAGATACATGCGGTAGTACTGCTAACAATGTCTACAAGAATGTATAGGTCTCAAAATGGATCAAAATGTCGTGTCAAAGTATATCAAGTATAGCCGGCTCTGAATCTTTAACCACAATGGGTGGCGATCCTTGGGAGTTCGGGGGATATATCCTCATGAATTGGATGGAGGATATTGTACACCATATCCCCCCCCCCCCATGAAATCAACCAGGCAGATCTGGAAATCAGAACAATTTATGTCTTTCTGGACTTTTTACAATAGGTCTTTTAATATTTTCAGGAAATAATTCTGACAGTTGTCATAGTATCACGTTGCAAAGCCTAGAAAGGGCTAACTCCGGTGATCTGGGTGGTATTTTTGGTCAAAATTTCTACAATCCTCGTTATCTGATGGTGGCGCTCTGCTTCGATAGTGCCACTGACTAACAATATCCGGAAATAAGAACATTTTACCTTTTTCTCCACTACTTTTCACAATAGGCCTACTTTTTAGGAAAATACTTCTGACTTCTTGTAGTAGTATCACGTTGCAAAGCCTGAAAAGAGCCATTCCCGGTGATCGGGATGGGGTAAGGGGGTATGTTTGGCCAAAATTTATACTCTCCACCGCAACTTATGGTGGCACTCCGCTTAGATAGTGCCACTGACTATATTCGGAAAGAAGAACACTTACCTTTTTCTAGACTTTTTACAATAAGCCTACTTTTTAGGAAATACTGTTTGGCGTAGTAACGTTGCAAAGCCTTAATAGAGACATTTCCGGTGATATGGGTGTATTTTTGGCCAAAATTTTCTTCGTATGCTCCGTGCCAACTGATGTTGGCCCTCCGATTAGATAGTGCCACTGACAATATCCCCCTCCCCCTCCTCCACGTTCATAGACGGATCGCAGCCTATGTACGTCATTACTGATTACGATGTCTAAAAGAATGTAGAGGTCTCAAAATGCATCAAAATGTGAGTGTATGTCAAAGTATATTAAGTATAGCTCTGAACCTTTTGTCCTTATTTTATGTTCAACGGCAGAAGCAACTGGAGAAATCTTATTAATCGCAAACAATACCCAAATTACAGCTATTACATAACAAATCCTGTGCAAATACAGCATCTAGTCAATCTTTTGTGTAACACCTTATAAACTTATTGTAACAAAAATTGTGTTTTTGTTAAGCTAACTTTGTATGCCTTACCAATATCTACTTTGTCTGTATAGTTAAGTGTTTCAACCATCTGTTTTGTCTTATAGCTTATAGTACCCCCTTGGTTTTAGGAGAGTTTTTTGTATCTTGCCCCTAGACCAATGTCGCCTCAGGGTCTCTGGACACGCACGGTCTTGCCCGTGGCATACATGAAAGGCTACGATTTGCTTAGCATCAAGTGCTGGGTTGTGCTATTATTTTCCAAGAGTTCCGTTTTGCTTCAATGAATAGAGCATAAGTATATCTATGTCGTTTATAAATGTTGTATGCAAATAGGCCTGTTACCTGTCTGACAGTCGATCAGACCGCGTATTCTCAATTGGGATTGGCTGCACTGTAGTGGGGTCGTAAAATGGTCAGCGAATTTATGAGCGTGCTTCCGTGGTTTAAAGGCACGGACACTTGGAAGAGAGAATTAATTAGACAGAGGTGGTTTTAGGAGTGTTTTAACGTGAGGGTTGGGTTTAGCAGGGAGCTGGAAGACTTCCAGCTCCCTGGGTATAGCTACGTGGGCTGGGTTCTGTTTTCGGACTTCGATTATTTTGGGGAAGATAAGTTGTCTGGTTCGTAAGCTGTGTAAGTGCAAAACCCCTTACGCAGTGCGTCACCCTCTACGCAGTGCGTCACCCTCTACGCAGGGCGTCGGCCTCTACACAGTGAGTCACCTTTCACGCAGTTCATCGTTTGTATCTAAAGTGTAAATAATTGGGAAATAATATACGCCCTTGTTATGTAAATTGTTTTATTCGTGGTATTTTAATTATAGCTAGTGAACTTTACAAATTCTGTTTATCGATTTTTCTTGTCCTCTTTTATTGTTTTGGGGCGAGTTGTCTTTTATTTTCAAGTTGTTCCTACGCCAGCAGACGTACTGGGCCGGACGTTACATTATTTTATGCAGTAAGTTATAGATGGGGTTCACGACACACCAACACGAATGTGTTAGATAGTGTCAGCTAGAATGAAGGGATAAAAATTAACTAAGAAAAGAAAAGATGTGGTAAAATTCTACTAAAACGTCTAGGCAAATGAAAATGCGGGAGTCATGTCAGAAATTTCTATAGAGGTTATACTTTCCTTGAGAAAACCCAGAACGAGAGAAGGGTCTGTATGCTCAATAACGCCTTCAGGTTTGACACATTGTAGTACTTCTAAAGAATATGGGAGTATTCATGACAGTCAACGAGAATGTGACTGACGATGACAGCACAATCACAGGGGATACAGTATGGTCTCCAGGGCCGTAGCGAGAGGGTGTGTGGGGGTGTCAACCCCCCTCCAATATTTGGTCGCCGTCGGCAAATTTTCGGTCTGTCGGCAAAAAGGGGAGAGGGGAAGGAAAAGAGGAGAGGAGGAAAAGGAAAGGGAAGAAGGGGAAGGAAGGGAGTGAAAGGGAAGACGGAGAATGGAAAGAAAAAAAAAGAAAGAGAGAACGAGATCGCGCGGCCAGTCTGTTATCGGCTGTTTCGATTTCCGACTCTTCATCTAATTGGCCCATTCAAGTTGAAGGCCCGACAGTAAATTCACCATGCATTTGATGGCCGTATCAATGACTGTCGGTGTAATTGTACATGTACATGTGACCGAGTCCGTCGGCAACTCGAGGAAAGAAGGGGAATTTAAGGTTTCCGAATAGGTGCGCTATTTCGGGTCATATAACCAGTGTTTTAGCTAGCGCTATTTGTGCGGCAATAAACGGCGACAAATGTCGCACAAAAAAATCTGACAAGCAAATTCTACGCGGGTGTTAATTTTGACGAAATCAGCCTCACCAGAATAATTTTGCCAGTTTCTTGCTGTCAGCATATCATATCTGTCTGCTTTGATTGCGACAGGACTTCCTAATTCACAAGCCTTTATTTTAATCTCCGAGCCCCACTACCCTACTTCCATCTCGAAGTTCAGAAAGTAGACTTATTCCGTGCATAATCTCCGTCCACAATATTTTTATGTAGTAAAATATTTGTCACCAAGATTTTTTGGTTCCTCGTTAGGGCAGAAATACCCTCAAATATTGCACCATTTGCGATCTAGGTACAATTCAAATTCCAAAAATTTTCCTAATGGGAGGGGACACTCCCTCCCATTAAACTACTCCCCCAGGTAGGCGATCACACGAAATACTGCATGGCCCCCTTAAAAGAAATCCTGGGCACGCAACAGGGATGCATCCTGGCGTTCGAAAGCATATTTTGAACGCTAGTTTTAAGGTTCTGGACACTTTTCTCCATTTTTGAACGCTGGAATCCTATTTGAGCATTTACCGTATTTGACCGCCTGACGAGTCTAGTGTTCAAATGCTGAACCCATAGTTTTCATGTTCTCAACTTCAGGTTTAGCTCCTGAAGTATAGTGGCATGACGGGAGGAATTGCCTAACACGTTAAAAAAAATTATTAGGAAACTTTGCATTGATTAATGTATCATGAACCAAAATATACCTATCCTGGGACCTAATTTTTACCCAGAAATATGCTAAAACCTCAGAGCTTCCGGGGCTTCGCCTCCTGTACCCCCACCGGGGCTTTGCCCCTGGACCCCACCTGCTAAAGCTCGCGCTTTTGCGCTCGTTTAACGCATCACCAGATCTGTCGGCAAATATGATCTCTACACCCCCCCCCCCCCAAAGATTACACCTTCGCTACGCCCCTGATAGTCTCTCATCCCCGTGGAGTAAATAGGCATGGGTAAGATTTGCCCGCCCGGGGGACGTGTATTGCTCCTGCAGCCACACTGACTGCACTCGCAATACCAGAGTATGGACGTCAAAAGACGAGTATATATTCGACACCTGCTATGGAGGTAAGGATAAGATAAGTGTGGCCGATGTGAGCCCTAGTCAGGACTAAATCATCTCTCCGCTTACTGGGGTGTATTACCCACAGTCCCGACCGTTGATTTTATCTGGTGCAGTTAAAAAAGGTGAAAATAAGCCTAGGACATTCAAGTTGTTATTTGTTTGATTTACACCATGGTAACTATTACGAGTGAACACGGAATTGCTTTAACTTGACATTCGAAATGAGAGCAATGGATTGACCCCTTCATTTTGTATGAGCTTCAGGAAGCTTGCCCTAACAAATGTTTGTTCATACTTCGATACAAGCATGAATGACCTCATTCCTGTAAACGCACTTGAGAGGGGCACATGAATCTTAGAATTGACGTACAGCGGAGTGAAAATTGGCGGAGGTTATATTCGCCTTCAAAGATTATTACACGCGATTCTCTGAAGACTTAGTTACTGATCGCTTCAAAGTCAATTTATTGACAATAAGTACTTGCCCTTAACGTTCTCTCGCTACTGTTTACTGAAACAGTTAAAGAGCATAAGCAGTTGCCCCAAACGTATTATAAAACATTAGCTAAATTTCATAAATTTCTTGAGTCTTATTTCTCTTCCAAGTATCTTTCATGATATTTTATGACTTAAATATTGCGTATTCAAGGTAAACCAAGGAGTTACTCCTCGTGAATTTCACAATTTCCTGAAATAAATATTGCCACATGATTATCGAAAGGCATTTTTGCAATAGGGTAGACTACCGAACTACACTCGAAATTGGGGTAACTGCATTTTCCCTTTAAATATCTTTAGCAAAGGAGAGGAAGTATTTCTAGATCAAAGTTGGCTTGGTAAAGGAAAACATCAATTGCAAGTTCCAATTCGTGCAAGGATCTTAATTAACCAAACAATTGAAAACCCAGTTTTCTACTGGAATGTCGTCATTTCACACTTGATTAAATTTTATAGCACTAATGCGTAGGCAAACGGTTTAACTATAGTAGGAGCTGGCACACGGTTGTTTAATTTTTGAGTGTAGGTTAATGTTCAGTGATTACCTTTACATGTTTTGTTGTTGATTGCAACTGGGAGTTGCTGTTGCAATACTCAAGCTGTTCAGTGTCGAGATCGCTCCCAGATAACATTTATCATGAGAAAATCTCTATCCTTAAATTTAGTGTACCTAAAGTGTAAAATTTCAAAAATATGTTACAAAGCCTGAAAAAGGGCATCCAAACGGTCCAACTCCCATGCACCTTCACAGGACATTCCTGAGCTGAGATATAAAATGTTGAAGCTTTTTCACCTAATTTAAAATAGTAGATTGCGCAATAATTTGTGATGTCATTCTTGTACTACTCAAAATACTGTCTATGTTTTGTTTGTTTTTCGAAAGCCACTGCACCTTGTGCCGAAATGTGATCACTGTCTAACTGTTGTAGGGTGACTTGACTATGAATATAAGCCCTCTCCATACGACATGTTGTGCAAGAGAGCAGTAAATGATTCAAGGTCATATAAACATCTTAATTTTAAAAGAAAACAAAATCAGGTAATGTGAGTTGTACAAGAAGAACATCACAAATTATTGTTCAACGGACAGTTTCAATTAAGTAAATAAATTTTAACATTTTATATCTCAGCAACGGAGTGAGTGATGAAAATTGGACCAGGGTGAATGAAATTCATTTTCCAACCTCCAGAATCTATGTTCTTTTAATTTTAGACTTTGGGTTCACTTTAAAGGGAGAAGGCAGCCCCCCCCCCAAGTTTATCTTCAAAAATTTGCTAAATCTTACAGATCTCTTCTTTTTTCTCTCACAAGTATTTTTACAATGTTCCTGTGTCAAGTCATTGAATATTGAGGGTAAATCAATAAGTTATTCTGCATAAATACAGAAAGTAAGTAACAAAAATATTGCCACATGATTGATAGGAGCCGTTCGTGGACTAGTGTAACGGGGTACACTACTTCAAATTGGGGGGACTGCATTTTCCCTTTAAGAACCGGTGCATCGAATTGGGCGATCACGGCAATAGGCGATTTTGTGACGTTATGGTGCCAAGCGAATTTCATCGACGTTCCGTTCTAACAAGCTGCCCATTTCTGCCTGTTATTTTTACTGTAAAATTACCATCGATATTTTCAACAAAATCGGACCGATTTTATTTTTTCAAACAAAATTCTTTTTAATGCCAAGTTATCTATTGATTATATTTTGTAAATGTGTATTTAGACTTGTATTGAATTACATTCGCAATAAAATGTGTAGATCGATGTCATCCTAGTGCGTTGACTGCAAAATATTACTCTTAGTCATCGTATTTGAAACCAAGGGGAGGGGATATTAAATCACGGCCGGTTTTAAGCATGGGCCAAAGGGGAACGTGCCCGGGGGACCCCCACAAAAAGGGGGCCCCACAAAACTACATTACTGTATCTTTTGGGAAGTTTGTGGAGATCACCTGTGCAAACTTTCGTTTTTTGGGCGGGTGAAAAAGACTACAGCCTTTGCCCTCCTTCCGTTCCTTGCGCCACTGTAGTCTTCTGGAGACTTTTAGTCGAAGGGGCCCACAATAGTTTGTGCCAAGGGCCCCATCAACGTAAATCCGGCCCTTGGGTAAATTCTCTACCGAGCATTATAGATCTCACTCCTACCTCAGTTTGAAACAGTGGCGGAGCTACCATACAGTTAGGGGGTGGTCACCCCCTCCCCCGACGGACTCATATTGCCAGTCGGCGTCCTTTGTAGGGTTTTTACCGTACTTTACCTTTTTGCACCACTATTGGCATTGCTTCCAAACAACATGATTTAATAGTGTTATTTGTAGGCCCAGATAACAAAATGCCCAAACAGCGGCTATTATCTGTACTATGTTGTAATGAGAATGGTTATCTTCTGCGATCTAGGAGGTAGGTTTAGCCCAAACTTGTCGACACGCTATATGCGCACTTAATTATGTATGGTTGAGCTTTGCTTAGGCCATTGCTTCCCAACCGGGCGTGTTAATAAGCTAACAAAATACACAAAGTGACCTTAAATTCACCCTCGCAGTCGTAAGAAAGTTGTTCAGTTGAAAAGGGCGCATAAATAACTGTTGCAAAATAGTCCTGCTCCCGACCGGGATAATTGTCAACATCAACAACAAAATTGGCCTCTGCATATCCCAAAAATCTTCCATTAACTTTTTCACAAAACATTTGAAAGAGCTTTTGGTTAAAACAAAATAAATCTGTTGTCCTAGTGGGAATGACTTTCAGTACTAAACTCACATCTAACAGTCTGATGAGCAGCTTCCTTTTTACTTTCCTGTAAGTGGCCATTTCCAAGGGTACATTGTCATGATAAACGGCTCGCTTACTCCGTAATATCAGAGTGGTCATCTGACACTGAATGCCATAGAAATGCTTCTTTCTGCACTTTCTTGATTCTCAAAAGCCAGGAAATCACCTCTTATAAAGTTTAGTTTTTCATGAAGAAGGTACTCTAGAGGGCCAGCTAAGTAGACCTTCCGTCTTGGTCATTTCCAACAATGCAACTTGAAATAAATACTGACTGTTGCAAAGCGGTCATATAATGATATACATAATGACATGCGATTTCATGAAAACGTATGGTTCTTTGTGTCCTTATCTTTATCTCCAGATGCCAGAAAATGTACATCTAACAGCGATTAATATCCCAACTTTTGCCCCCCCCCCCCTCATTAGGTTTCTTGCATTTGGTTCTAGAAGATTGAATCTTTATCATCACAAAGTAAGTCCGTTTTTACGTAAAATCTTAAATATGGACCTGACAAAAACAGCATCATTTAGTGTATTAAAATGGTCGCCTTTATACTGTTATACTAGAATTTGAAGGGAAGGGATTGAAAGTGATGGAAACATATTTAATAGAAATACTTGGGGTGCATGAATGGGAAGCAGTTTTCTACCAGGTGAGGAAATTTGAAAGAAAAGGTTGAAAAGCCTTGACTTAGATTGTGCTGAGGCACAGGGTATCTACCTACTTCGAAACGCCCGTACAGGACATTCTCGCCCCGTCTGACCGATTTTTTTTTTGTTGAGGGCTCACTTCAATGTCTACTTCTACGCACTTTCTACCTTACGCACTAGTCCTATGAGGACTTGTGCGTAGACTACAGTATGTGTACCAATAGCGTGAAACACATTTTTTTATTACATTTTTCAGAATTTATCAAATTGTACATCGATTCTCTTCCATATTCAGTACAAAGACCAAGTCCTTCATACAGCATTGAAATAACCTCACAAATGTTATTAAGATATCGGTGAACACACTTTAATATGTTTCACGCTATTGGTACACATACAGTAGTTGTCTTGTGTCTAGACTAGTTGCGGTGCCATGACGTTAGCTAGCCACGGTCGGGTATAGCTAGGCTAATTTCTAACGGCTTTACCAATGTACATACAGTTCATATCGCCAAACAGCTGTAGTAACATGCCATACCACCAGCAAACTGCAAAATAACTAGGCTAAACTGATCTTGTTTTATCACGAAGCTACCACTCGGCGACTCCCTGTGTATATAACGTTAAGGTACAATAGAAGTACCATGGCGCTATTTGAAAATACATCCAACATTTCGGATCAAAGCTAGTATATATAGAACTGTCCTCAAAATAGACCCCCACAGATTTTAAATGAAGCAATGTTCCCATAATACTCCCTTAAAAGGTCACGAGGTCACGAAAATTAGAAGGGTCAAAACAAAACAACCATCTCTTCAACTTGGACTACACCGTATTTCGATGAACCAACCGTCTATGGAGATAAACGGGTCAGAATCCCACTTTTGTGTCGGTGACATGAGATGCTGGTGCCTGCGTAGCAGGCACCGCAACTAAAAAGGGAAGACTGCATTTGCGCCACAAAGAAACGCTCAGAAAATTTCCAGTTACCGTATTGCCTTAATTGAATGCAGCTTTCTGTAAGATGTGACTGTAGTGCTCCACAAGAAACATTTAACATTGCTAAGGAAATTTCGAGAATGATCGAAGTAGCAATAAACTGCAATTTTGAAAAACAGCATCATTGTCATATTTTTTTTACTGTTAGGTCAATCTTATTGGTTAGAGTACCATAGGTTCCTGCCGGATGTAAAACGTTCTTGCAGAAAGTGTGTGACAATACAGGGCCAAACGACGTGAATATGCTCTTTGTGTATGCATTTCTCTAACGTATGTCTTAAGTTAACTTAGAATTACACAATCCGGGGATTTTAATGTACCAACAGATCAACTCTTTGACTGTTGTTGTACCGATATATTCAAACGCAAGTATTTTTGTAAGGACACAAACGCTTCAAAACGTTACTACCCGGCAATTCAACCTTAGTAGTCCCATGCTTGAAAGTACTACTTCGTATGGTCCATTGGGAAGTTTAAGGGAGTTACTAAAGAGACATTTTTTCTTCATAGCTATGGGCAGCTCGCCATACGGGGCTAGGGGCAAAGCTCAAGAAAAAGAAAAAGAAAGTTTGGACGGTATCTCGAAAAAAAAATGATAAATGTTATTTCAAAATACAAAATAATCACCATACTCCTACTGTACCACACGGAGCGGACCATTGATAAAGCCGGAAGGGGGGGGGGGCGTCCGAGACTCTTTGATTACCGATCTGGTTCCCCTTAAACAAGATCTCTTAGAGCGGCAATTGTTTATAGCTATGTCTCTTCGACCCTTAATTGATGTCGATAGAATGAAGATTTAAAAATTGAAAATAGGCGTGTTTATGCAAAATACTAGTGTCTTGTAAGGAAGTTCTATCTGTGGCCTCTGACCTTTGACCTATGACGTATGATTTCTTCAAATGCCCTTGCTTAAGTTGTTTGTGTTCAGATACCGACCCACAAAGTCTGAAATACGGAGGAGTTCTTTGCTTGCAAATAGACCTACACTCATTCATTTGCGCACATCGTTGCACATCTGACGTAAGGTGAAGAACATCTAATCTCCCTACTAGATTACCCATGGTTACGTCACTGGTTGGCATAGAGCATGCAGAAGAGGGGTTTGCGCACATATACGCTAGTGCGACTCAGTGCGCACAGAACATTGACCAAGTTAGAAGTTACTTTTTAGAGTGACGTGACGACTGGCAAGTGCGCCTTTGTCAACTCTTCAACAAAATCGAATTTTCGGCAGTCTATAATTGTTTTCTGGGAGACAACCCCAGACCCATCGGATACAAAAGTCTTCTTTACTTATTGTCCTCTGATTTTTTTTCTTGTAGACGTCCATGTATTTCCCCCAAACTAGATTTCAAAGCAAAGAGATATAAAAATTAGGGAGGGCTGGGAGCATCACTGGGGCAGGGAAGGGTTGTTTTCGGCGATCTGGGCCGGATAAATTTTCCAAAAGATTTCCTGTACGCAGAGAGGCCGGCACGGGGGGGGGGTATGGGGCAATCGATTTCCAATAAAATTTCTGAAAATTTTTAAATGAGCCACAAAAGGCATTTAGCAATTAGATTTTTGTAGGGGGCAGGGTGAGGTGTGTTTCTGACTGAAAGATTTTTTTTTAATTATCTTTTATCGCAAGTCGTTCTCAAACTATTAAATTCCGACTCAAAATATATCAAAATTTTTGCGCTTGGTGCGCCCTTACCGCATAGCTTTGTTTACTATCAGTACCGTCTCAAAAATATTTGCATTATTTAATGGTGAGGACTCTACAATTACCCCGATTGTTCTTGTGCATAGGAGTCGTTATGGAGGAGCATGCAGAGCATTGCGGCAAGAATGCAAAGTGGTTGAATTCAGGGAAAGACATATTTTATAAACTTGACAGCTTATACGAATTACTGACAGAAGAATCGCCCTCCAATTGCGGGATTCATTTTGTTAGGAATTTGAAGTGTCTCAGTGCAATCTGCACTTAACTTTTGTAGTAGAAATGATCTTCAATGCAAAATTTCAGCGCCCTTCGCGCGCATTCGTCATGGTTGCATATTGCATATCTTGTAACCATAATTGGGGCAAAAATACATTTTTTTGACAAAAACACTTTATACTACAAAAATTTATCTTCGACCTCTGTAAGGACCCAGCACCAGTAGAGAATCATGAGTATCATATACGGTAACATTCGTAGCATGAATATGTTTGTCGTTACACATTTTTATAACGATTGCCATGCCACAACCAAAATATCTCTAAATAATGATAATTTCACGGCATGTAATTAATTAAACGTTTTACCAAATATAATTGCATCTTGCATCTAAGCCACCTAATGAAGAATTTTTCAAGGGGAGGCGTTGTTTCGCTCCCCTCAGATCTTGGCAACACACCTTTCCTTTGAAGTGAAACAAAAGTAAAAGAGTAAGAATTCACTTAATTGTAAAATTTTTTCCAATATATGATCAGTCTGAAAATTTGTCAAAGCTAGCGCCATTTTTCATCTTAGCCATCTTAAATGGACAAAAATTTCCCAAGGGGAGGGGGAACCCTCCCTTTAGACTCCTCCCCAGAGCATCACTTGTACAAAGTGACAAAGGAAGGATTGGCTCCTGGCTGCGTGGTGCAAAACTACCACCGATGAGAATATGCACAATTTACTCCCGCTCTGGGTGTATCTGGTTTGGGCTTCAAGCATCTCTTCTTCTATGGTGCCCCCTCCCAATCTCCAGCCTCCGGCGGCCCCACTGCTTGTCCGCTACGCGTGAACATATGGTTGCGCTCCGCTTAGTACCAGGGAACAGACACGTGTCCCCACCATTATCTAAGACGGATCTGCGCCCATGC
Source organism: Holothuria glaberrima (assembly GCA_009936505.3). Taxonomy (NCBI): domain Eukaryota; kingdom Metazoa; phylum Echinodermata; class Holothuroidea; order Aspidochirotida; family Holothuriidae; genus Holothuria; species Holothuria glaberrima. The sequence goes on along the minus strand of WURT03248822.1, from coordinate 5,425 downwards.
TTACAAAAATATTTATTTTAATCTTCGGCGTACTAAATACTTATTGCATTGTAAGAATAGACTGACCTTGTCCATCATTTTATGCTCTAATCGCTACAAGATGATAACATCATTTTCAAATCCATACACATCAATAACGTTATTAACCATCAATACAGAATGCTCAAATAGAGCCGTATGAATAGTGTCAGAGACATCGATGTAAATGACATGAAGCAATTTTATTGGAAGAAAATGGACTTTTACTTTACGTTCCCTTCAGTCTTATGATGACTTAACAATAAAATCATAAACCTTTTTAAGTACGACATCGACACATTGTTACTCTACCTGCGAGTCAATATAGAAAGGTTTTTGTGTTTAGTTTGAAAGCGGCGCTCCTTACTTGTCTGTCCGGAAATCACTTAAGAAGAGCAGTTGCTAGTCGCTATTTATACTGCGTGATAAATGCCAGGTAGTCCTTATATAAAAGTAGGAGAGTAGAAGGGATGCATTTGTAATTGATGCAGGAATCAGCGCTTAGAGTGTTCATTGACTGAATCGAAACCACGCTCTTTGTCACTGCAAAACATTGTACCGCCAGTCAGCCTGATACAAATGAGTTTTGATCTAGTAAGAGGAACGATAAAATGTTGGATGTTCTTTCGGCTTATTTCGCATCGCAGAAATGGGTGAAACGCAATTTTTTCATGAGTTACCTCACAATATCTCTTCCGTGTCTGACGAGTCTATGCCACTGTGGATTCGATTTGTTGATGCATTTTTCCTTATTATGATTACTGTCGCTGGATTAGTTGGAAATTCAATGGTTTGTGTAGCTTTCTTTCTCTCTCATAAACTTCGAACCAAAACCAACATCTTCGTTGTTAACCTGTCTCTCGCTGATTTCTTTACCTGTACCACCTTACCAATAGTCGCCTGGTCTTTGTTAGTTGAGACGGAGTACGGAACAAGTAAAGTTAACACGCCTTGTGCCATCACCTTAGTAATGACACATTGCTTTATCGGATGCAGTGTCCTATCGTTAACTATGATTGCCCTAAACCGTTGGATGCTCATCACGAGACGACGAGAACTTTACGACAAAATTTATCGATACAGAGTTATTTTCAGTGCTCAGATTACGTCGTGGGTGTTTCCACTTTTGGTAACAATAGCACCACTTCACCTTGGAATTGGGCGTATTGGATATGATCACTGGAGTCATAACTGTGCTCTGATTTCAAATCATCCGTACTCCTATTCCTTTAAGGTGGTACTCCTCACATGCTTGATGCCGGGGCCTATGTCTGTAATATTGTATTGTTACTGGAGTGTCTTCAAGTACGTCAAATCCCACAACATGAAAATACAGCAGTCGCAGTCGGAGGCTTCCAGGACCATTACTGAAACCATTGGAACTAATTCTAGGTGAGTTCAAACAAAAATGAAAAGTCGTAGATCGTATATAGGAGGTTCCGGGTAAGGCTTACCAACGTGAAAAGCAAAACGTCACAGAAACCACCCAAGTTCCTTGTGGGTTACTTTAAAATGAATTTCCGACAATCATTACAGGAACCATGGGATATTCTAAGTAACTCAAATTTAAATGAACGACAATCATCACAGACAGCTTGGAAAGTTCCAGACAAATAAAATCACTATGAGCAACAACCATCGCAAGAACCACAGATGGTTCCAATTAAACTAAATCAAATGAACGAAGGTCCATCACCGAAACCGTCGGAAGTTCCAGATAATTTAAAATGAACGGCAATCGTAAAACCATGCAAGGTTTAGGATAAGTTTGATCAAGATGAATGACATTACCCAAACCATACAAAGTTTAAAGTATGCTACATTAAAAATGAACGGCAACCATAGACGGTTCTAGGGGTGAATTTCTTAAACATGAAAAAACCCATTACAGAACTTAAATACGGTTTCTGGTAAATTTAATGACAACAAAAAACCAGATTTCACTCAAATGTTAGGGGTTGTGGGGGAGTAAGTTTGATAAAAAAAAATGAACGAGAATCATTACATTCAGTGAAGAGACTTGCGGAGAGACGTATTATTAAGCGAACACAATAAGCGCAAATAACCTTAATTATCACACATATTGTGAAGGTATAATATTAGTTCCATAAAAATGAAAGAGAACCATGTCAAATACTTTAGATACCACGTAATTAGTTCAGGATAACGTAGTTACACCTTACCAACAGTTTGCAAATTGGGGGATTACATTTTCTACTTAATAAATCGCATTTTATACCCATTCCCCCGACTATTACTTGGCTCCGATAGTATTCCTTGAGAGAAAAAGGTAATAATTTGCAAAAGAAAAACAAAAACTGCATTTTAGAATTTTTTTTGTAAATTTTCAAACATCTGTCAAGCCCAAATGTTCTTAAATTGTTTCTTTAGCGAACAACATATGTTTGTCTTCAAGCATCGGCTTTATTTTTCACCACGTTCTCAAAATGGGTCAATTTTAAAAATTATATGTTCAATTTTAAAATATTTGATGCAATATTTGTTTGCTTTATTTAAATATTTTCAAGCTAGTTGAATGCTTTGGAATCACATTTTAAAGGTAATTTTTGGCCGTTCAGAAGCACAGCTAATAATAATATTTTGGAGAAAAACTTCAAAATTTACACCTTTTGTAAATGTATCTCTATGACGCCATTGGTAATTTTCTTTGCAGGCAAGTGGTCCTTATGCTATCATTTGTGGTCATAGAAACCACGATACTGAAGAGCATGAGAGATTAACTTCTATTTCAAACCGGTTCATCGAAATGAATTATTTATTTATTTATTTTGACTTCGTGCACGTATTGACTTTACAGTTCCGCAACCGTTTCAAATTTTCACAGTATGTAAATATCATAATATTATAGTACCATGCAGTATATATTTATTTTCCAGAGTCCCAACTGAAGACAATGTACCACGAAGAAGCAATCGGAAACAGCAAATCGAAATCACCAAAAATTTATTCTATGTAGTCGTGACTTTTGTCATTTGCCTTACTCCTTACATGTTTGCCGAACTACTGAAAGCCGATGCCTTAATTGTCAACCATACAAAGATTTTGGTGGTCCTAAATAGTTGCCTTAATCCAATATTATATGCAGTCAAACATCCACACTTTCGACAAGTATTTCGGTGCATTGTACTTTGTAGATGGAAAGATATTCGCTAACCTAAATCGTTCTTCAACAACGGGCTGGTGAAACGATTATTAGCGACAAGTGCCGACATCATTAAGTCATACACTTCCATCCTGGCATTTTGATGGCGTCTCTTTATGTCTCGTCATCCCGTGGGGTCGCAACTCCAATTGGGAGGGACATGTCACCCCCAATATTTGAGAAATCGCCCACTGACTTGATATTTCACACAGTAAATTACTTGAAAATGGGGTCATGTCCCCCCCCCCCCAACATTGAGAGCAAATCGTCGCCCTTGTCAAACTTTCTCCTCCAGTGGGAGGGAATACGTGGGAAATTTCGTCAAAATTCTATACAGTGAGCATAAGTAATTAAAAGGACGTGAAATAGGAAATTAAATTGAATAATTTGTATTTAGCACAATTTTTCAGTGCATTGTGATCGGCCGGGTCAATAAAATATTTTTTCTTCTGCAAACCACGCGCTTTTGTGCACACATCATTGGTTAAAGTGATGTTAGCCTGCAAATTGAACAAGAGTTACTGTCATCAAGAGAATCGACAAGTTCGTGCTCTGACCTTTCGTGTTCAGGAAACCGCGACAAGGAAGCTAAGATAATTCGGGTACGAATGGGCAGATTCATCTTGCATTTTTTGCATATTGGATTAGAACGTTTTCTTTTGTGCGTGCAAAAAGGCAGTTACTTCTTGAAGTTGCGAATACATTCGACTTTGGACGTTCATCTCATATTTGTCATACTTCCGACAAGGAAACAGTGCACGTGCATTTGAACTGCTACTTTATCATTGTTCTAAACTTTCCTCCACAATTGTTACATGTAACACCCATAAATACCATATTGCGATTTTAGAAGAAAGAATATAGCTTAAATGGTGAATTCTTAACTTAAATTAATCTGCCTCGGAACAATATATGCCTTTAACCCCATTAAGTTTTATTCTTGTGTGCCTATACACATCATATTGTATAGTACACATAAATTCTTCAGTTCAGATTGCAGTGTCTGGCAATTATTATATTTTTTTAATGACTAGAGTTGTTATGTTGCTTTATGTATGTAAGTGAATTACTCTCGGTTGTGACTAATTTACATGTAAATGCATTTAGTCTTCGTACAAAATGTGTGCAAAGTTCACACCTATTTTCCTCACAACTGAGTTCAAACATAGTTACGAAATAGTTCAGAAAAATGAATAGACCATTAGTTCTGTTTAAATTTACATGCATGAAATGTTACTCCTTGGATGTCGAACTTTCACATTCCTCGAATTTTAATTGCATGAAGCCAACAACAGTGTGTATTTGATCTATGGTTGCTTATCACCAAGTTTTATGTAATTCCTCCCATGAAATTATTACGAAAGCAATGCAATTTCTATAAATATCCTCGAAATTCAAAGTAAACCACATTGCTGAAAGGATTTGCCCAACGTCTAGTATAGATTTGCAAATGAATAAATGTATTTTTAACTTAAAGGGAGAATGCAGTCACCCCAATAAAGAATTGTATAGTACACTGTCCTCTTTCCTGAATGGCCCTTGAGAATCATGTGACAGTATTTTCTCACTCAATTGTAAAATTTACGAGGAGCAACTGCTTGGTTTACCTTGAATATACAATATTTATGTCCTAAAATATCATGAAAGATACTTGGAAGAGAAATAAGAAGAAATTTAGCTATTGTTTTAAAATAAGTTTGGGGTGACTACTTATGACCTTTAAGGTGCAGCACCACTACTTCAAGGGAATTCCTACTATGAATATGTTTAACTGACAAATTTAGTCTCTTAAAGCTGTTTGGGATTTCAGTGGAGACCATATGCAGATATGAAATATGTCAAAACAATGTTGTACATGGCTGTGGTAGCAAATGACTTGAGTACTCAGAAATTTCAAAGGTGTTTTCAATACCCTAGTCATAGATCCTTCTTCTGTACACAACGGCATTTTTAGTAAAACAACAAAAAGAGTATAAGCAGCTTATTATAGAGATTCTAGCAGCTAAAATCTCATCAGTAATCAGGGGCGTGTGCAAAATTATTACCCAGGCCCACTTTGGAGATTTCTAGAATTTGACACTGATCGGAACGCCAACCCCGGTTTAACCGCAGCTCAAATTTTGCTAAAGTGCCTCCGAGATGGCCGGAAACGGCGGGAACCTCCCAAACCTTGTGAGTTGCATTTTAACGATCTTTAGTTTTAAGATCTGATTTTGTGGAAATTTAGATTTCAAATATATATAT
>WURT03248711.1:0-13675 GCA_009936505.3 Holothuria glaberrima | reverse complement strand
AACAAACCTGAAAGTTTTCCAGGTAAAAGGGAAAATACAGTCACCCAATCAGATTTAGTATACTCCATCATTCTAATTAATGAATAGTCTTTTCTGATCCTGTGACATATTTTTGTTATGAATTGTTAAATAAGCTCCTTGCTTAAACCTTTTTTTATTTTTCATTTTTTTTTTTTGTAATTGTTATGGTCAAATACATTTTCAGAGGTTTTTCTTAGGCAAATAAGAGGAGATTGCAATTTTCCCTAAACTCTCAAAACATATGTAAATAGGTGGAAAGAGGAGCAAAATACACTCCTGATTTTTCAAAATATTGTGGGGGCCACCTATTGCCTTTAAGTTCAACTCTAATTACTAGAACCATATTTCAGAGCTATATATTGTAATGCATCATTATAGCACAAAGTGTACAGCTTCATTGCCATATGCGTAAGTTCATTTAAAGGTTATTTTGGTTGACATATGGAGGGTAAAATGGAATCTACCATTAAAAACTGCTTTGCTCAACAGGCAGGCACTGATAGATTCCTTTCAACTTGTGGTTAATTCCAGTCTGGTACATTATCACCCTTTCATATTTCCTAGAAATAAGGACGAGAGTGAATGAATGCATGTGACAACCTTAGCTCTTGCTTCAAATTAAATTGCGGTTTAGTACCATGTCCACAAAAATCCATGTTCACCTCTAACGGGAAGTGTTCTTGAATGACAAACTGCAGTTATTCAATGACAAACACCAATGTCATTGGAAACAGTGCAATGTTACCACATGATTCCTATCTTGACTTCACGCACAAATTTTGTGGTACTTGAAGTAATAGGTTGATACACATTACATGTAACTGACACAACGTGCTATCAAAACTCGCCAGGGTTGCGCTTATTACAGGAAAGGGAGGGTTACGTAAATACGAGTATAAAGGCAATGTAAATTAGGCAAGTTGTCTTCAGGGAACATTTCATGTCTATCAATGGAAAAGGGGATAAGGAAGGCAGAGGACTAGATGTTGCAAAATGTAGTTTATAGTTAGATGAGGTTTAACGGCTCAGTTTCTAACCAAATGGTTTAAGTTGGGCCGGCCACAGCCTTTTTTCCAGTTGTGGCTCACTTGCTTATTTCCCTTTTCCACTGCTTATGCTGAGCACAAAGAACAATGGCAGTAGGTTCCATTTTTAAAGTCTATGGTATGACCCAGCCAGGATTCCAACCCCCGCAAAATGTAAGAAACAGATGAAGTACACAGCGTGCCCCCTCTCCCCCCCCCCCAAGCTACCTTCATTCCATGGCCTAAAACAGTGTATATCTCAGTCTGTAATTCCCTATGAGTCAATTTTCTTTACTTTTGAATACAAAGGCAAGCTTCTACAAGTTTCTTTCTCAGATCTCATCTGAGGAGCTAGTTGTTTTACTTGCCCACAAAAAATGGACTTGCCCAAGCCAAATCTACATATGGTAGCAATTATAAGTTGGCAAACACTGCTCAAAAACTATTTCAGAACATTCTTGTCTAAGGTTTATTTCTTACATTGTTTTTGAGGAAAATATGTGCAGTTTGCTGGTATTCTAACTTAAAGCCATACACTCGTCATCCCAAAGTATATTTTTAGTCTAGGGGTATCAAAATTCTCAGTTGGTTATTGCTCTTTAATTGACAGCAAAGTCTGAAAATTCAAAAGATGCACATTAGCTTACAATCCTCACAATGCAGAGAGAGTGCTTGGATTACACATCATAGCCTTGTATGCTCACTAGGACATGACCTTGAAGCAATAAAATAGGTTTGTGTCTGCACAAGGATAACCTTTTTGGAAACTTTTCCTGAGCAAACTGAATGAAAATCTCAATGTGGAGTCTATATTTCCCCGACATGGTATGGTAATAGGAAGTGTTCACTCAATTTTCGACCAAAATCAAAGGTTTCAAACTGGAGAACGAACAGTCGTTGTACGATCCTAACTTTCATAATTGAAATTCAGGACTACTTTGTCCGTTAATACTGCTTGAGAATGTCACACAAAGCTTAATTATGTGATATCAACCACTTCCTAACAACAAATTCCATTCCCACTTTTGTGCTGAAAACAGACAAAAATATTAAGAAATGGAAAAGTCAACAAACCACCTAATCCACAACAACCTCCCATTGAATGATTCCTACAGAGTTGTGTATGTAGGCTATCACTTTCAAAATAGTGTTTCTATGAATCCTTATTCCCATACCATACCATTAAGTTTTACTTTAACTACCATGGAAGTACTACCCTGACACTTCTTCCATGCCTTACCCTAGTACCACTCATGTAACTAGTTAATTCCACAAAAGTTTGTCACTTTCTTCTACAATCCATTCCCAACATATTAGTAGACCTAATCTCTGAGGCAGCATGGCCTGAACTTGAACTCCACCTTGGCTCTCTGTCTAAGGTTAAACCACTTTACTCCAGGTGTGAATGGAACAAGGCTAAGTGTAAACTCAGGTTGAGAGCTCTGCTTGTACCAACAATGAAATATGACCCTTGCTTCATCCTCCATTTGTCCTGGCTGTTTATGAATGAAACACTTGAGATGGGTTGAACTTGACTTTAGATCCCAATGACCTTACCTTCATCAGCAGCCAGGGCAAGGCCAGGTAGTATTAATAGATAACAATAATTTATACCCTAATCATTACAGAGACATGAGTGATGGGACTGTACCATTTCACTGAAGGTAAAAGTTGATGAAGGATATGTGCTTGGATAAACAGAATTGTGCAACTTGAGGAGTGTGTGATGATACAAATGTGACAGAGTTCTTGAGTCACTAGGCATGCTGTGATTATATTTTATTGACATGAAATGAAAAAGAGGGTGATTAGGTAGTATTTTATAGAGATTTCCCCAAAGAGGAGTGTAAAATATGAAATTTTATAATGCAGTAGAGGGGCTTTTGACAAGAAAATGAATTGCCCTTTCCAAACTTTGAAAACACTTGAGAACAATAAATGAAGAAATGATAAACAATATTTTGAGAGAGTCTTTCAATGGAATAATAAAAGTGTTGAAAAAATGCCTGATTTTGTAGACCTCAATCATATCAGCAATAATTCACTTGAACAAAATAACATAGGCACAAGTTACCCATGGGAATGCAACATATGAATGTAATTAAAAAGTCTACTTGAAGAAAAGTACTAAAACATAATGACTGGAAGTGCCACATTATTTTCTTTTTTGAGGGGAGGCTAATTCTTTCTTGGAGGGGTAGGAGAGAGATATGACCAATATTTCAAATCAGATACATGATAACTTTGCAAATGCTTGGTTCGACTACATTTATTAACACAGTTGGCCTTGGTCCACTGAAATTAACAAGCTATTCCTTCCAATTGTACGTCCAGTGTACGTGCAATATTTACTGAAGAGCAGTCCTACTGACTGAGGAGGTGATGGAGGCCCCTTACCTGGTCTCCCCACACCCTTTCAATAAGAAAAAACTGCATAAAGCAAAAAATATAAAAAAATAAAGAGGACAAAAGAAAGATAATTAAAGCAGACACATAGCTCATATCCTTCATTTTCAAAACCTCTGTCAAAATGGAATGCTTCTAACTAATGTAGGCTTTAAGTTTCATTTAGAATAAAAAAGAACACCTGCTGCATGTTCATAAACCACAGGACTATTGCTAATCATGTCGGGGTCATGAAAAAGCAACTTTTGCCCCACAACTCATAGCATGTTCTCCTCCTAAATATTTTCTTTCACCACCACAGGTTCAATATAAAGAAACTTAAAAAGATCACACCCATTTCAAGGTAATTCTTTTTCATATACTCACTGGGTTCAGCTCCAGGGAAGATCAATTAAATTCTCTGACAACTGATAATCATGAACAGTTCATGCAGAAGAGCACAGCTTGTCACCACAACCCCACCACCAGCCAGCCTGCTTGGGGGCTAGGGCAACTCACTATCACAATTCCTGTGGTAAAGTATTCATGTGTCTATTACAATACTATCCACATCTTGACATACTTCAGGGGAAATTAAGAAACATGCTTAAAGGAGCGAAATAGACTGAAATCCTGATGTGTGAATAGAGGTGAACAGTTGAACCCTGGTTAAAAAGCAGTCATGTTTTCATGACACACAGACAGCAAGAAGCCCCTCATTGTCAGAATACTTAGAAACACTGTATACCAGACTAACCTCTGACCTGCTTTCCATACCTTGCGACCTATTTCTTGACATTTGCCTACCATAAAGGTAATTACTTGCTGCAACTGAACTACACATTGTCACACTTAAGTTATATCCCAAATGATTTTAGGGGTAAAAGTGATTTATGGTCACAAAGAGTGTTTTTCCCTCCAGATGCCTCAATTAATGTTGTAAATGATTTTAATAGCTGGTTGGTTTACTGAAAAAGAATCAGTGGAGGTCATCATGGGAGGACTAATAGCTGTTTTCAAGGAAGTACAAAGAATCATGATACAAGCCATCTATAGAAGTACAGCTAGAAGGACCTATGAAGTAGCATGCAACATCATGTGACAATTTTTTTTGTGAACTAAATTGTGTATACATTACTGAGTAAAATAACTCCTTTAATATCGGGCCTTTGCATTTAAAAATCAAAGGCGAGTACATAACAGCTCTCCTAAGAGCTGCTATGGTGAGCTGTTTCCTACATTATAAGTGATGTTACATGCATCAGAAAGCTTGTCAAGCTCTTCTATAGATGAGCTTTTTTGACAATCAAGGTGAGTAGTAAATGCCTAGCCTCAAATTCATTTTAGGTGAGTTTAGGCGCTGCCGAGCTACAGCTCACCTTAAATGAAAAGGCCTGAATATGAGATACTTATGTTATAAAACATCATCAAGGCAAGGCTTGAAATTTTGAAAGAGTATTCTTAACCCATGGGGCATTTGACAAACTTATTCCACTAGCCCGAAGGACATTGCACGAACCTCAAAGGTATAGGCTGTAGTATATCTTTACCACAGTGCACTTTTTGTACTAACCCATGGGGCTTTCCATTGTAAACTAACACTAGCCCAAGTGCGGTATGAACTAGTCCTGGGCTTATGTATGTTATTTGTCCAGCCCTGCATCAAAGATACATGAAAGGTTAATAAAAGGAGACATAAGGTTTACCTAATGTGTCAAAATAGATTGTGGATGACACCTTATTCCCTTAACTACTTTTCACCTATTGACTACTAGATCAATCTAAAGGGGGCCACTCAATCCATCTACTGACCACTGCATGCTCCTAGTACAAAACATCACTTCTTTTTTTTTCTTTAATTGTAATACTCCCACACAAAGCCTTGCAGTATCCCTAAGGTAACTGTGTCCTTGTCCTCAGACCATCCCTCATCCAAGTAGACCTGCCTTTCACTCAAGAATCAATGTCACTCACTAAAATGAGTCTGTGCTGAACTTGAAAACAGTAAGTTCATGACCAAAACCTGGCATCAACTTGATGGTTAAAAACTATGTCTTTGTCATATCAGGTTAGCTTAATAGTTGAAGGACTCAGCCTACTTAGTAAAGAGTTGAGAGCAGATTTGAAACACCAAAAAACATGTAGGTTGAAGGACAGGTGCTGGAGAAAGGCAGTGCGCTGTAATGCAATTGTAGAAAAATCTCATAAATGGTCACATAAATCTGACAGTCTAGCCTCTTTCACATAGGTCCACACCTGTTCCTTTTTAAATTTTTTGTTAGCCTGCTTATATACACACTTCAGTACATTATCTATCATTGACACAAAAACCAAACACACTTGACTGTATATATACCAGTTGCATAGCTGGGACTGTCATGGGGAGCATTTTGTTGGAGTGTGACATGGGGGAGGGATGTAAGAGGGGTTCCCCCTCCCTTTTGTGGGAAAACGATTTTTTTAGGTCTCCAGACGCGAAATTGTGCAATGTTTGTGCCTCAAACATAGTGAAGTTTATCATGTTAGTATAATTTCCCCAAGACTCTGATGATTTTTGACATTTTTTTTTCAAGCTTGGGTCATCCGAACCCTCCCCATGGCTGCGTGGCTGGGTTATATACAAACTAATATGAAAATGGCATTACTCTAATGATGTATTATTTTCAGCCTTGATATCAGCTTGTAAACATATTTGTGTGGCAATCGTAAAAAAAAAAAAAAAAAAAAAACTTGCAGGTTTGCAAGTTTCAACAACAACAAGACCTGAGTCACAGAGATCAAAGAAAGATACAAACGAATCCCTTTAATAATGATGTTAGCTTTCTTCAAAGGTAAACTTACAGTCCATGCAGGACTAGAAGTTTAGGGTAAACTTTATGAAAGCCCAACACCAAATCACATTGGTCTGGCGATGCACACATGAGCAGTACACTTGTACTTTCCCAAAAATTTACCTGTTGGGTGAACCTATGAGCCATTCTTACCTCACCTATTACTACTATTGGACTGTCCATGCACTGCAGAATTATCATCGGCAATGAAATCTTGCCTAGATGGCACTCTATCCATAACCTGACTGTCTACATAAACTCACCGTTGTTTCATGAACCCCAGTCATTCAGGCTGGACTTGGTAAGGTAAGTAGGAGCAAAATGGATTATAAAGCCTCCTATTATTTTTAAAATTTCCAAATCTCAGTCATACACCACTGGTCAGAAGCTGGGTAACATTATGAGAACAGGTTCTAAAATACTGACTGCATGGTCGAGTGGTTAGAGCTTCCGACTTGCAGCTGGAAGGTCCAATCCTGGACGGGTCATACCAAAGACTTTAAAAATGGAACCTACTGCCTTTGTGCTTGGTGCTCAGCATAAGCAATGGAATAGGGAAAACAAGCCAGTGAGCCACAACTGGAAAAAAGGCTGTGGCCAGCCCAACTTAAACCAATTGGTTAGAAACTGAGCTGTAAAACCTCATCTAACTATCTAAAATAACAGAACAAGTAATGAGGGGTAATGTAGATATCTTACATGAGTAAATGCCTTTAGATATATTATTGGTTTCACAAAGTACAAAATAACATGTCAAGTTACTACTACAATATGCTTTGAAGGTAGATGCACTTCAAAAAAAATGAGTAACCCTAAGTAAAGATGTGTTACAACACTGATTATAAAAAGACAAATATAGCAAAAAAAATGTTTTTCACTATATGATGTACTGCAGCTGACAAAACATGTCCTGCCCAACAATGGTGATCGATGCAACATGCCTAAAAATAATACCGTAGTATTGATTGGAATTCCGTCTGCGTACTTGACATTTCATAATGGAAAAGTCTGTTAATGCCACCACAATGTCACATCCTTAATTAACGATTAGATAAAAGAAAATAGCTAATTACATTTTGAAATGAATACAAGCCCCATGAACTTGTTGAACCAATGCTGACCTCTTGATCCCATCCTGACCCGAAAATGCCCTTTCTCTAACCTTACTGAACTCAGGCTTACCTCAAAAACCTGCTCTAGATCAAGTGTGAAGGTAAGGACACATGTGAGGTTTTGGGCAGTTTAAGGTTTTCTAGGTAGCTGTGTGGTAAATGTAATGAAGATACAGGGAAAAACCTGATCAATAAAGAAGGTGACCAGACTGACTTTGGCATTGGAAGGTAACAATAGGTATGCTAAGGGAAAGTCAGGTCAGGGCTTTTAAAGGACACCCCTGAAACTAGAACAAAGGTAATCAATAATGACATTAGAATAATGAAAAAACTTTCTCTCCAGATTCATTCAGCATCTGTTGTTATTGAAATATCTGTAGACCAGCAAGATAATTAAGAGAAATTTTGTTAAAAAATTCAGTTTTTGTACTGAAGAGGGTTTAATATGCGAATGCTTCATGTAAATGATTGGACCAGTTATAGGGTTATAGGATAATGCTGAGAGAGACTTGTAATACATAAAGACTGAGATTTCAATCATTAGAGTGATAAATCCAACATGGCACTATCATAATACAGGTGGAACCAATGACAGCCATTTCATCTTAAGTTGGGAAATTATCTAGAAATTAGGGAGAGATGGAGATATTACCTACACATATAACAGTAAAAGCGAAGTGCAGCAGACAAAGGGCCTTTCAGAAAAGCTAAGCCTACACTGTATGTATGTACAGATATAGTTGCATGGCAGGGAGCTTTCAAGTTTTTTAACTTACATAGATTGGAGGGAAATAGACCCACAAGACTATAGTGAACTGCATGTGGATAACTCAGTGCTGTAGACAAAAGAAACTTGGACACTACAAAGGAAGGGGTAGAGAAAGCAAGCCAGTGAGCCACAACCGGAAAAAAGGCTGTGGCCGGCCTGACTTTATTCATTGGTTACAAACTGAGCCATAAAACCTAATCCAACTAACTACAAAGGACAGACTCTGACAGAGTTCAAACTGACACTCAAAAAGGGGACGATATTGATCAATGATTCAAAGAATTACCACAAAGCTGTGGAATGAGCCATGCATGATCAATACACAGTAACCTGAAGTATTCACAGGGCCAGACAACACACAAACTATGTTACCACAATGAGTTTATGTAGTCCACAATAAAACGTCAGGATTTTCACCTCATAAACAATGAAACTTTGTTTGTACTGTGGTACAGTTACTTACTATAAAGGTAGCTTGGTGTTCTTGCAACTGGGTGGGTTTAATATTATTGCTTCTAGGAAAAAAAATCTCTTCCACAAGTATTTGCCCCTCAGAACCCCTGACCATGACCCTATGCCTGTATCAACAGAGGTAAGTCACCTGGCTATGCCCACCTTATAACTCTCTATTGAAAGAAATTTCTGCAATCATGCAACAGTGCCAAGGAGTGAAAAAGGAAAGGCGAGGGATCCTTTCACTAGATCATCTCACTCAAGTCTCAAAATGTTGATAGGTAGCATATGTTCGATAGCCCCCCCCCCCCATTCCACATCAAAAGACACCATGCACTGTTGCCCACAAAAGGGACTAAAATGAGAATGAGCTTGTATCATTTTTGGCACCCCTTGAATGCAGGCTATGACAGGTCAGCCCAAACTGTTAACAAGTTCACACAGGGCAGGAAATGAGAGCAAGTGGAGCATAAAGGAGGACACAGGGTAATATTATCTCTACAATTAGAGCGTTACTAGGTCACTGATATCGGGAACAAAGCCAGATTTCCCTGTACTAACATTATGTGACATGGATCAACCCGGACTTGTCCTACATTTAGTGGTAAAGAAAACAGCTGACTAAATGGCAAGAATAAACCCATTCATTGAAGCTAACTTGAGATATATTTTTCTTCTGAAGAATGAGCTTGTTCTCACTTTCGTTTAATCATTTCTTTTTTCTATTTTCATTTTCAGATCTATGCAACATGATGTATAAGGGCAATAATGCAATGGGATTGAGGAGGCCTAAAAGGTCAACGAGGCAAACACTACTAGGGCCTCTGTTATTGCTTCATGAGTGTAAGAGTTCACACATCTCAGTTTACACTGATTTGGAACAGACTACTTAAGAGTTATAATTCAAACAGGATACAAGGAGAAGATGCCAAAGAGGCAGATTGGGTCATTGATAAGTTTTCATTAAATCAGAAATTGGCTTAGTACTGAGGAGGTACTAGCAGGATGTAGCAGAAAGACTTCCAAAAAGTCATGGAGTTTAATGTGCCCTAATGATGAACTATGGCTAAATCAATATCACTGACATATTGTAATACCATTACTACAAAAAGAATATCATTATTCAAATATGTATCACCAGTATAAAATACGATCTAACTCAACAACAATAGGTATTTAATTATGTAACAGCATCCCTTTATTTCAATCTTATTGATGCCATTTAGTGTCTACCCCAATCCTGTAAAGTACTCACTCCAGGGGCCATGTTTTAAGGACAATGATGTGGTTTCAATAGATTTTTGATCATAGACTTGCAGTGTACTGTCCCATTCTCTACCCATTTAAATGCTTCCTCTATGCCCCCACCCCCTCCCTTTCTTCCCAATCTCCCACTCCTATCCAAACTGAATGATCTTACTTCATCCCAGTGATGCACACTCCACTGATCTAAAATAACTTACCCCCATAGTACATTACTTTGGTTTCATCTTGTATGACAGTGTATTAAGGACATTGTTATCATTTCCTTGAGGTAGATTTGGAAGATTACCGGACTCAACGAAATCATTACAATCAATCTCGCAAAAACAACACTTGAAAAGTTCAATATCACACTGAATTTTATAGATGAGAGCTTCACAAGACTATTAAAAGTGACTAAAATATTCAATGAACCCAAACCAATGTATAATTTGAAAATGAGAAAATAAAAAAAAAATCAAAGACATTGCAAGAAAGAAGAAAACCCTTCCCTACTGTAAAAATGTAGGTCTCTTCGTGAAATGATGACAAGCATATCAACAGACTAATTGAACTTCTACGATAGCAAAGCTGATAAGCAGCTTGTATGTCGTTTTTTTTTTTTGGTTTTTCAACAGCTAATTTATATAAATGTGGCATTCAAAACTTAATTCAATGCGTAAAATCCTGATTGTAGGATCCTCACCGTTATCTCATTGTAGCAGTTAACACAGCTATTACTCAAGGATACTCAGCTATTATGACACTGAGGAAGCATTGTCCACTGTCTTCCGCAAGCAAAGCACAGCACAGGTTATAGACCTTTGGATCTGGTGTCCTACTTTTACAAGACTGTTTTGAAGTGAAAAAAGTGCAAATGAAGATCACAACAGGTCATAAAGTGTCCCAGTTTCACTTCTAATAAGTTCACTTAAGTTCCTACTTTTAACAGCCTTTTAACAATTTTGCTAAATGAACAAAATAGTTATGAAATGCATGTAGCCTAGAATGGTATGTGCGGAAAATTACTGTGAGCAAAAGACATCCATGTTTAGGTAACATACCTATAGCAACACTAACGCACTGTCAAATCAATACAGGAGAACACACTTTTCTGTAATTGCATCCCGTAAACCCCCATGTTTTAATCGTTGGGTCCAAAGTGTCTGGATTCCTGTTTCGTATTTGGTACATGAAACCTTGTAGTTCACAGGTGACTGCACTCGACCATTTGTGGTAGCAGTTTGGTATCAAGATGGGGATAACATGTCATTTCAAAACAGTTTTTGGACAGCAGTAGTGCAATGTATGATTCTCCCAAAGGACAAACACAGTCAACAATTAATAGGCATACTCTGGAAGGCTAAATCATGCATGAGGATTCCATTTAATGGGAAAATGCAGTCACTCCAACTAAACTTAGTATACCCTGGTATCCTTATTGGTGAATGATTCTTTTTAATCATGTGACAATATTGTTGAAAATTGGTGAATGGTTCTTTGTTATCATGTTACAATATTTTTTTAAAATAAATTTTGTTAAAATCATGCAGAATAACTCCTTAATTTTCTATTTTGCTTTCCTGTTTTAACACAATAAATTATACTGCATCTAGGTGCTGAGGGTAATCCACATTTGAGAAAAACTTGATTTACCTTTAAAAGGGGCTTATTGAGTTGGTTCACAAAATAAATGAATTTTTTTCACACCTGTTGAGATATGCTCACATCTTGATGGTAAATGATCAAACTAAGAGATTCTGCACATCTGACACACAACTGAAATGGCAATGATAGGGTAATAACTGATTAAAATCATTCATTACAAATTCGTGACCAGACACTTTTTACCATTAGGTATTAATCATATGCAATGCCTGTCCACAAAAACTTCAGTTTCTCACATATTTGGTAACTATAGAAATGAAACATGAGTAATGAAGCTAATCAGAAGCATTGTCATGCAATGATTTCCTTCAAACTCGTCACAAAAACAATCGATTTCAACTCAATAAGCCCCTTTAATATCGAATGGTTATTTTCGGAAGCATCTTAAAAGATTTCTGCAAGGGAAATAATTAGGAGATTTAAATGATTTAGCTGATGTTTCAAAATAACTTTAGGGTGACTTTTTTCTGTTTGTTTAAGTATTTAGGTTAATGAATTATTCATACATTTAAGCAAGATTGAACTTTGGTTTACAAGTAATAAGCTATCCTTGAAATATTGAAACAGCATGACAGGTACTTATAGTAATGAAAGGACATTTTTTTTTTATCTGTTTAGCTAATGGTACTGATTCAAAGTAAGAATAGGCAACTGCTTCTACTTTTTTAAAGTACAAAGTCAGTCCAAAAGTTTGGGGAAAACTAAAAACAGAATATCAGAGGTGTAAAACTTGAGAAAATCTTATGCAAATTAGTATAAATATTGTGAACAAAATAAGAATGCTGAGAAATTCTAAGTGAGTAAAGAGCAATTACATGACATCTACACCATCAATACTTGCATAAATTTACTTTTTTCACTTAACTTGCTGAAAATGAAAAGTTACCTGTTTTAATATGCTATATAGATCAGGGTTCCTCAACTTCTTTTAAACTGAAGCCCACATTTGATTTTTGAAATTACTTGAGGACCACCTTTTGTCAAAAAAGATGTTCCACTTATCTTTATAGCAGATCAAGACAAGTTTGAACCTTAAGCAAAGTATAATACTACAATAAATATTAAAATATATACAAATATGTTGAAAGTCTTATCCCATTTTTTTTTACCTCTGGTGAACTCACATGACCTTCAACCTCCACCAAAAACCATAGTACTCTTCCTCTAAATATGAAAAATTTATTTACCAATTATAAGGGTACCCACCACTCCCATCTTGAAATATCATGGTAACAAGGGTTTCAGTTTTTGTCATCTGCTAACCTCACATGACCTTTAACCTCTACAAAACGCAATAGGGATCATTTTCTGACTATAAAGCATTCACATGCCAGGTATGAAGGGTATATCCATGCTTCTTTACCCTGCTTACAGGTTTTTTTTATTTTTGAACTCTGGTGACCTGACATGACCCCTGATCTCCACCAAAACCAATAGGATTCTTTCTCTTAACATGACAAATTTAAATATCTAGTACAAAAAGTATTCATCATTCCTATCTTGAGACACATATTTAAAAAACAAGGCCCTAGGTTTTTGACGACACACCTTCCTTACTATATAAAGCATCAACATGCAAGTAAGGAAAGTATCAATGCTTTCTAACATGGGTTATAATGTTTACAAGGTTTTTGGTTTTGACCTCTGGTGACATTACATTATATCTGACCTCTACCAAAAACTATTGGGATCTTCCTCTCAATATGATAAGTCCACAAGTATGAAAGTATTCACTATTCCCACCTTGAGATATCATATTTACAAACAATTCCCAAGGTTTTTGTAGTTTTACTTTCCACCTTTACCAAAAACAACAGGGTTTTTTCTGACTATATAAAGTATCCACATGCAATATGGATAGTATCAATGCTTTCTACCTTGAGATATCATGTTTACAAGGTTTTCGGTTTTGACCTCTGGTGGCCTGAAATGACATCTGACCCCACCGAAAACAATAACATTCTTCCTCTAATATGATCTATCCACATACTAAGTACCATAAGTATCCATCACTCTTATCTTGAAAAGCCAAGCATCAAAAACATACACACACAAACATACAAACACACATACACATGCCATCATTGTGAGTGCATTGATTCCTTTTGTAATTTTGTGATTTTGTTATTTGTAATTGTAATTGTAACATAGTTTTCAGGACATGTAAAG